>JMQE01001234.1:0-81071 GCA_000731825.1 Hypocrella siamensis
CATGATCTGATGCTTTGTGCATTAAATTATGGTCACAAAAAAAACTTTAAAATGAATAAATATAATTCTTTAAAAAATTATTAATTAATTTTAAAAAGTAATTATTATAACCCTTTTTTTTTTAGTATTTTTTACAAAATTTTCACTAAAGTATACAGGCTACCTAGTCAGCTGTTAGAGCAGGACTCGTCAGGTGCATCCGGCCGGCAGACCCACTTTTAAGTATAGGGTGGCTAAACAAACAGGGGTTATATTGTAGTTGGTAGTCAATCGACTTTTGCTGCAGATTTCTTTTCTCAGGGGCGGCTGCGACGCTACAAAGCAGCCGCCCACGTGCCGTAAAATCTCCCTTGTCTTGGACTTGCCGGCCGCTTCACTGTGTCGACTTCTGCCGCTACCTCCGTCCAGCTAAATCTTATCGGGGCTCTCTGGGGCTCTTTTTTCTCTTTGGATACGTCGATGCCTCTACATGAATTCCCACACCGCCTCACGTATTTTTTACAGGGCTACCTGGTAAGCTTTGTAATCTAAGGACTACGTAGGCATAATTATATAAGCAGCAGGATTTCTAAACCTACCACATAACATTACTAATTCTTCCTTTAATTAATACCTCTAAATTATGCGTTTACTCACACCCTTTGCTTAAATCTTTTTAAAAAAAAAAACTCGTAAAGACCTCGTGTTAAAGCGGGTCAGGCCGCGTGTGTTGGAACCTGACCCTGCCGGGCTTTAAATTGATTGAATTGGTTGTGTGAAAACATCAGTATATTGAGGATAATCAGGGCTGCTATGGCGGTCGTATATTTTGCATCATGTGGGCCTGCTCGCCCTGGAACAGCCCCGCTAGCGGTTTTGAACAGCCCCATTAGCATTATTCAGCACAGCTGACCCAGGGCGTCATACGCGAATTCTTAATGAGCCTTGGCAACTTGGGTGTCGAAAAAGATGGTCTGCTGTGCTTTGTCGGTCTTTAGGAGAGATTTCTGCAAGACAGTCATTTTTGGTTAAAAATGCAATGTACTGCAGTGCATTGCCATCGGCGCAGGTGATCCGGTTGAAGAGCCTCACGGTGAAGACGTTCACACTGGCCTCTCCCATGTCGCCAACATCGAGTATGCAGAGGGCAAACGAGGTCGCGTCAATTGAATACAGCAACTGGGATCGCGAACTCCGGACTCATATCATATCATCCCGTAACTCACAAATAGGCCTTTATCCGACAAGCCTAGTCGAAGTCTCTGCCGGTGTCGTCACCCCGGGCTGTGGTGACATGTAGAATGTGGCCTACCGCATCGAAGTGTCGTAATCATCGGTCGGACTCGGCTCTTCGGTTCCCGTCGACCAGTCCAAAAGGCTATCGTACTTTTTCGCGTACACAGCGGATTGCAACCAGTCACCCTCGGAGTTGAATCGCTCGTTGGTTGTCTTGAAACACCCGATTGATCCCAGCACGCAGAGAGCCGACCACGTGAATTGTGCACCTCGGGATGTGACTCGTAGCTCTCTCCACATTCGTTCTTGGTCATCAGCGTCTCAATCTATCTGTTTCTGAGTCAGCACTCTGATAGCCTTGATTCTCCCAAGTGTATTGTACATGGTGTGTTTCCCGTGGGCCTCCAGACGACCATGAAGTACTTAGGGTTAGAGTCGGACAGAAGCCAGCCAATGGTCCCTGGTGTCAATCAACATTCACGCCGTACATTGGCCGTCTCAGGAGATCATATCGGGTCTGTATAACAACACGCGCCAGGCGATTGATGGGGTTGAATGATACCGTTTGCCCGCTTAGGACTTCAATCAAGACATCTGGCGCGCCTTCTCCATTCAGATCCACCTACAAATGTCATTCCACTTGGTAATGCTACATTTGTGTCCCGAGCTTGAGAAGAGCTCTTTGATAAGCCTACTTAAGCCAACTCAGCCTCGATCAAGCTGTCGCAGCCCATTTCGTACATGGATGTGTTGTTGAGCTTCAGCCCAGCCCGCTGCAAGATGCTCTTCCAGTCAGCATGTGTGCGCTCCCTGATTGCACCCTGAGTCATCACCAGGTGATCCATCGACGTAATCGGTCATACTCGAATCGCCCGTGTATGACGTCAGAGCACACGCTGTACGTCGCGGATGCAGCGGTTAATGTGGTGATATATATCACTAGAACGGGTCAGCAGGTGTAGTGAACACTTTTGCCTAATAGTTGGCCCGTGACAGTTAATTCAACACTCGGCCAGATCAATTTTTCTCGGCAAATGAAGGAAATGTGACTGCTACGGTCCGGCTCGGTTGGGCGCTCGACTCGGCTTGAATAGAAGAAGGCTTTTCGCTGACATGGATTTGCACGCCAGCTTTCCTTGTCTTATCTACCAGCTCATAGGTACTTATGTATTTTTCCAGCACCTTGGTAGTAGGCCACTTCTATTGGATACCTAAGTAAGTGCCTCTCTAGTAGGTATTTGGCAGGTAGGTACATGCCTTGAGTCGCGACGCTCATGGATACCAGCCCATACATCATTCATTGCGAGGAAAACATCTTTGGCGGTGCGCGAGGTGTCGGCCACGTGGTGGCTCGGTCGTCTCCAGCAGCAGCAGCAGTCCGCCTTTGCGCGGGACACGAAAAGGTGGCTCCAGACCAGGCACACGAGGGAGGAAGCTGTACAATTGCCGCCCTGCATCGCGGAGCCCTCGGCGGGCATCAACGCGGCCCTGACGCTCCTCGAGCACTCGTGCAGCACCGCCCGCGATGATCCCTGGAAGACGTCCCGGGAAGCAGGTTGGTGCCCGTTGCCTCTACGGACAGCACAGTCTCCTCAGCCCCGACTTCCGGGGCGAGCGGTAATTCTCCGTTCAGCTCCTTCCAGGGGACCGTTACCACGACACCATCAGCGACGTCGTCGTGCAGATCAAGTAAGTACACGGCCATCCAGGCGGCGTGCCAGAAGATGGCTGCGGACCTGTCGCAGACGAATGGCATGTTTGCGCTTCTGGACCTAAAAACGGCATTCTCCGACCGAGTGACAGCTCCGCGCGTCATTGCACAAGACGATGCCCTCGACCATGCCGCTCCTCTCTGCAGGACCGTCTGCCCTTGTTTACCAGGATCAAAAAAGGTCAAGGCCGATTCCCTCACGGCAGACGCGCAAATAAAGCCAGCGCCCGCCATGTCCCTGGCTGCCTTGGTCTCGAGGAGAATTCCTCTCGAGCCCGGGACCGACCTGGAAACATACACCATGTCGCCCGGGCGACGAAGCAGGACGTGGCCGTGGCCGACCGGAACCTCACTCTCTCGCCCGAGGCGACGAGGGCGCTTCTTTCGGGGATTCTCATCTCTAGCGCCAGTCAAGGGGAAAAAATCCTCTGGACCCCAAGTGGCTTGAGTGGCTGTCACATGGCAAGGATTTCCACATCGCGATGACGCTGTTTCCCTCCCCTTGAGGATGGCGCACACCATCATCTGCATCGCGCGGACGTGGCGCACACACCACATGGCTTAGTTTCTTGACATTTATGATTGTTCGCCTTGTCTCGGCTCATAAGACCCCCATGCTGTATGCCCTAAGAGGAAATAAAGAAAAGCCATCGTGGCTTGATGCCACCATCCCAGCCCCACCATTACACACCTGCAGGAAACGAGGAGGCTGAATCTGGAAAAAAAAAAAGAGGAGACCTATGCTAGTGGCAGTCGCAAAATGTACAGGAATACGCAAATGGCCCTTGACACGTCTGTTTCCGAGACGCCGATGAGATGTGCAATGGAGGTGAGGAGCGCCCAAAGGCACGGAAGCTGAGGGATGAAGAAACGATTGGTCAATGACACATTGGATGGGGGTTGTTTCCGAGAGGGTCAGTGGTGAGACTCACCTGCTCTTTGAAGAACCTCTTGTCCTGGAGCCAAACCGTCTTGGTCGACTCGTCCTGCATCAGCTGCTCGACCATGGTGGCGACAAAGAGGCGCTTCTTCTTCTCGGCCTCGTTGCTCCTCCCGTCGTTGGTGAGAATGGCGGCAATCTCCTCGGCATATCTGTCGTCCATGCAGGCGAAGCCTCCGTCGATGTAGCCTTGGGCTTCGCGACCGACCCAGTTCTTGGAGTGCCGGTGCAGCTCTGCCAGAAAGCGGCCGAGGCGGTGGCTGCGGCTGGCGGATTGCGTGTAGCTCATGAGCGAGTTGGGACGCAGCCGGCAGGTGTAGTATGCCGTTGCCAGCGAGTCGAAGCTGTCGAAGCCCATTTCTTCCGAGAGCTGGAGCACCCTCTGCAGCCGGTCCTCCATGTCCAGGCCGTTGGAGGAAGCGGAGGATCCCCACGGCTCCAGCGCTGTCTCGTGCTCCGACGACGACGACGTCTGGCCTTCGAGAACCGCGGAGCTGTCTAGGACATGGTGGGACGAGGGGACAGACCAGCACGGGTCAATCGCCAGGTGAGCCTGGAGGGCATCAATTGGCGTCTCGTCATGTTGGCTGCTTTCAAGAGAGGCGGCGGCGTTGATGGGTGGTGATGCCGTCGCTGGTCCTTTGCTTGTGTTCGTCATGGCCAGGGCCGCTGGAGATATGGTGGACGAGGCCTGCAGCGTCGTCTCCTGCTGCTGCTGCTGCTGCTGCTGCATCTCTGCAAGGGCTGACATGGACGAATCACGGCGCCCGGCCTGCCCTCCCACTCGGTCGCCCGTCGCCGTCTCTGCCTTTGAGACACTGGCATGCTGTCGCTCACTCGCAACGTCTTTCGCCGCGCCATCGACGGAAGGACCCCCAGAGTCGGTGATGACTTGGGTGCGGCGACCGATGTTTGGTGGCTGCAGATTGGCTTGCTGACCTTTTTGCACTAAAAATCCAGAAGCGGGTGGGGGTTGGAGAGGGAATACATCAGACACCTTTGCATTTACGGTAACGGACTGGAGGGGCAGGGTATCGAGAGACTCATGGTTGGGGGATTGGATAAAGGGGAGGGGGGGGGAGGGGGTTGACTTACATTCCCTCCGTTTTCTCTGCGCGAGCCTGTTCCTCGTCCGTTTTGATTCCGCTTTCCATGACGCAACACCAGAGACTTGATTCTCAATGTCGGCAATTGAACCAAGGAAAAGGTTGGAGCTGTCGCGGCCGGGCAGCGCGTTGACCGAGAAGCTCCAGCAGCTGGGTGCCGCTTCTTCGATGGAAAAGACTTGAGGAATATTTTCCTGGGGCGAGATCAAAGACGTCGGCTCGGCCAGATCGGAGCAGTCAACTGTATACAACGGTGAGTATGCCATGAACCAATTACCTTTTTGGTTGGGATTGTCGCGAGGCTTGTCTGCGAGCCTTTAAGGGGGGGGGGGGGGCGGGGGGGGTAATGTCCATGCAATCAAGGAGCTCGTGAGGCACGCAAAGGCTGGCGTCATCACTAGGATTCATAATGGAACTTTTGACGAGTCAGCAAAGTGTAAAGGGAGATTTTCTCAAAGATATCCGTCGTCGTCTTCGTCGGTCGTCGTCGTCTTCGTTGTCTTCACCATCATTGTCGTCACAACCCCCGCGGAAGCAAGTCTCGGGGAGCAGCCACGTTCCTTCTTCCCGTTGGTCTACTATCTCCAATCCTTGCACCATATTCAACGACAAAAGAGCCCATGAGGGGTCCATGGTGATCGGAAATGGGCATGTAAAACATGGCTGATCTGCGGTGATGCCGTTGACCAATTGCAAGGTTTGCATTTCATGGCAGAGGTCATGAGCGTGGCTGACGTGCTGGAAGCGGAGGTGGCACATACAGCGGGCTGAGACATCGCAAGGAAGGTAGGTGGTGGCCAGGAAGCTCAAATGTCTCGGATACAGGCTTTCATGGATTCTTTGTTTTCATTTTGAGCTTGAGCTTGAACATGCTCCCAAATACCCCGACTTTCCACCTTGCCCATCTTAAAAAAAAAAAAGGAACGACGTGCCTTCCAACATGGAAAAGACAATGCGAGCCGGTGCAAAGAATCGAGGCTCTGCGTGACCAAGCAGCGACCACGGCAAGACTTGATTCGGCCGAAATCGTCTCAAGGCATGAATCTATTTCCCCACACATTCTGATAGATTGCGAAGATCTTTGCATCCAGATCTGCACTGTAGTCCACACGCGGCGGCTCAAGGCGGTCAGGCATGAGGGCACATCTCGTTCTAGTCGAGGATTCCGAAAGCTGAGCGAGCGTCTTGGCGGCCGGGAACACGATCGTCGCGCCTGTCCTACAAGTAAAGCAATAAAAGAGCAATAAAGTTCCCGATTGGGACCTGCCTGCCGCGGCAAATGGGACCCGACAGGCTGACATGGCCACCCCAGATTGGAGATTGTTCATTTTCCTACGGGCGGCCCGCGGCCTGTCATTGTCATTCACCCACCACCACCACCACCACCACCACCACTTTGAAACATTGCACCGAGTGCCGAACATGGATTGTAAACCACCAGACATGAAGACTGCACAGGCGAAAGTGGTGGCGTTGACGGCGCGATCCACCAGGCCGCAGTTCACGTCTGGTGTTTGGAGGAGGTGAACAAGGACACAAGCGCCGTGTTTTGTTGTTGACGACTAGACGACTTCAGTGCCGATGCGATGCAGCAACACGGGGTACCCCAGAGAGTGATTGTCTTACCAAGTCTTTCATGCCGTCTTGTGTCGCAACTTGTTCAGAAAAAGGCCTTGCTTGCCGTCCGTCAGTCTCGGATTTCGTGACGCCGCCATTTGACACAATGCTGCCGCCGCGTTTCGCGTCCAAGCCTACCACAGCCATGGACCGCTCTCTCTTCGCCACAGAGAGCCAAGCCGCTCTGATGGAAGCTCACGAGACTCGAACTCGGCCCCCAATCGACCAAGAAGCCTTACCCGCTGATGAGTACGAGGCCGAGCTTCGTTTCCGAAGACTGCACCAACTCCAAAATGATTACGGGGTAAGGCAAAATTTTTCCTCCCCAAAAGCGCCAGACTTGACTTTTTACGCTCTGTGAAAAATTTGATCTCTAAAAAAAATAAAACGCATCGTGGAAAGAGCACCTGGTGCGGCATCAATGATCCGGCAGACCCGTACAACTGGCCGTCGCATCGCAAGATTTTCATCGGCCTGGTTCTTTCTCTGGCGCAGCTCGTGACGCTCATGACGGCCAGCATTGTCACTGCAGCCCTCGTCGACATGGCCCGAGACTTACACGTCACCATGTCTTGGGCACAGATGGTCTTTTCTGTTTATTTTCTCGGGCTGGCCTTTGGGCCCTTTCTTGTTGCTCCCGTCTCTGAGATGTACGGCCGCAAATGGGTCTGGATTGGCGGAAACTTGTGGTTCGTTGTCTGGAACGCCTTGAGCCCGGTTGGCAGGTCCAAAGACTTCATGGTCGTATGCAGGCTGATGGCCGGCCTCGGTGCCTGTGCGGGAACGACGGTGAGTCGAGCGTCTGGTTTCCCCCATCCCCAGCCACCCCCCGACAAAGAGGCTTCCCGTTGTGCTCACACAGAACGTCCACCTGCACAACAGCTCACCGGGCCCGTCATGGCCGACATGTACGGGAGAAAGGACCGAGGAAAGGCGGCCTCCATCAGTGCCCTTCTGCCCGCCCTCGGCCCTGCTCTCGGCCCCATCGTTGGCGGTCTCGTGACACAGCTGATTGAATGGCCGTGGATATTCCCCATCATGAGCGTCATCTCCTTGGCAATTACTCTGATTGGGCTCTTGTGTTTCCGAGAGACCTACACGCCGGCCCTGCTGCGCAGAAAGACGAGGGCTCGGGAGCAGAGCGAGCACTCCCCTCTGGGAATTTCGGCCTTTTCCGATTTTGCGAGACGCCTTGGCGTCGAGGCTTGGCGGCCTCTCCGGCTTCTGTGCACCCGTCCGGTGATTCAGCTGACTGCCTTGGTACTGGGGCTGTATTTCGCCATCTACACGCTCATCATTGGCACCTACGCCACCATCTTCATAGAGCGATACGGACAGGACCAGTCAACCAGCGCGCTGCACTACATCGCAATCGCCGTCGCCAACACGCTCGGCGCGCAGGTAGGCGGCCGCATCATGGACCGCTGGTACAGAAGAATCAGCGTCAAGCGCAACAACGGCCAAGGAAAGCCCGAGTTCCGTGCGCCATATCTCGAGGTTGGCGTGGCATCGCTGCCCCTCGGCCTCATCTTGTACGGCTGGGGAGCGGAAAAGGTGCTTCCCTGGCAAGTCCTGGACATTGGCGTCGCCATCTTCTGCCTGGGAGGTATCATTGTTTCCCAGACGCTGTACGCCTATCTCATGGATGAGTTCGTCGCCCACGCAGCCTCTGCGAGTGCGGCGACAAAAGTCCTGTCCTACGTGCTGGGGTTCGCCTTTCCCATTTTTGCCCCGGGCCTGTATGAGAAGCTCGGCTATGGCTGGGGCAACACTCTGCTTGGGCTTGTCTGGACCGTGATCTGCGTCCCGATCCCTCTGATCATATGGTTCTGGGGCGACAAGCTCCGCAGTCTGGGGCGGAGCGCCGGTGAAGGGCGCGTCGAGGGCCTGTAATGCTTCTCGCCAGACGGGACCAGTTCAAGACCCCAATTTATGGATTTGTCTTTTTCACGGATCTGTAATGCACACCATGGATGTAGCTGTCTACAGTGCGCCGCAGTAAATCATGTGTCTTGGATGCGGAATCGTTTCATAGATTATGCTAGCTTTTTGTCACGTCCAGATGGGTCCAGCGCTCTTCTACTGGTCGAGACCATGTGCAGTTTCAGAACTCTCGATAATGTTCAAATTCTCTGCGAGAGATGGACAGCACATGATGAGCAGCTGTCGCACAATTCCCCCCAAAAAAAGGACCAAAAACCCCCAAATGGATCTAGAGTGGCAAAACTTCACTCCCGGCGACAAAGCCTCAGAAAAAGTGGAATTGCCTCTCCGTAATCTAGCCCCGGCCGTCCATTGTTCGGAACTCTTGCTGCGCAGAGCATCGGTCTTGGAATACCGACTCGCATGACAATGGGTACTGTGGGGGGTTCCAAAACAACAATGAGTGAGACTCGACGTTATACGACATGATGGTGAAAACGTGGCAGATCAAAGCTTCTCCGATTGACGCGCGTGGAGTTTCCCTGCGTTACATTGCAGCATCACAGCAACAGTGCATAGGCCACCTTATCTACGATCTTTGTGCCACTTCTCGACTGCAGTCGCCGGCCGTCAAGGTTTTGCTCACACTCACGTGGACGCACTTGCGGGATCTCTCTCCGGATCGGCAAACGCTGCATCAGTGGAGGCAATATTGGCTTTTGAACTGCATCAAAGGAGGCCATACGGCCGCATACTGGCGTCCCAGATGGGGCCGGCTGGCTGCATGCGAGCGAGAGGCGGCATCGCCGCTGGTCAAAGGGAGAAAGGATCATGCAGGGTCATGTTCGCATGAATACGTACGCACGACATAAATGGAGGAGCAAGACGCGAGACGTACAAATGGCGGCATTCTTGCACTAAATACAGATGCATTGTCATGCTCTAAAGCATGCATTGTCATTTGTGGCAGCCCCCTACGTCAATAAGCCACCGAAATGCTTGGACTTTGGTGATTCTCAGCATCGCAACCATCTTTGAAGCATACAAGTCTGAGGATTCGACTGGTTATTCCAGAGACGAATATCGCTTCTCCCCCCCTCCCCTTCAAGCGAGAGAGACGAGTGCAACGTGAGAACTAGACAGCTAGACATGGGCCTCCTCGCACGTTTCCGGGCGTACCGGGCAGCATCATCAGCAGCGAGGTACTCGTCCATGTCTGAATCGTGTTCGGAATCGGGGGAAAACTCGGAAGAAGGGCTGCTGGAGCACAAGATAATCCCTCGTCGGCGTGCCAGCTCAGGTCCCTGCTCGATGTGGTCGCAGCCATGGACCTGGATACTCCAGCTCATGATTCTTTCGGTATACACAGTCTTGTTGTTGACCTTGGTGAATAAGTTTTCGCAAAAGTCCATGGTCAGGACCTACGCGGACAGCCTGCCGCTTTGTGAGCATGACGCACTTTGTCTATGAAACCCATCCGTGAGCGTAGCTGAACCAACCGTTTGATACAGCACCTGCCCTGGAGGCATTGCAATGGACCAATGCCAATTTCCGCTACGATGCCCAAGTCCAAGAGCGTGCTAACCTCGCCGATCGGCCGTCGGCCGAGCTGGATCGTCGTTGGGGCGAATTATTGAACGGTGAGTGGAAAAAAAAAAGAACATATTTGGTTTCCTTGCCTCTGCCATAATAGGACTGACTTCATTTTTCCGAACCAGCGGAGAATATCGTCATCGAGGAAGAGTACATGCGTGCGCTTGGCCGAGAAAACTACGGCGTCCGAGTCCCAGATGGATCAGGCTACATCGGCACCCTCAACGTCTACCACGAGATTCATTGTCTGAAGCGCATCCACCAGTACATGTATCCCGACTACTACTACTCCGACTACACGTCCGAGCAGCACGAGCTGAACCGCGTCCACAACGGTATGGTCGACGCCCTAATCAACCCCCAAGGCACTGCGCTGACCTGTAACGTGTACAGAGCACTGCGTCGGATTTCTCCTGCAATCAATCATGTGCCACGGAGACGTGGGCATCATGACCTTTGAATGGACAGACGACAGTCTCATCCCGGTGGGAAACTCGACAACCCATCAATGCATAGACTGGACCAAGCTCGATCAGTGGACCAAGGCGCGCTCCGTCGACATGATGAAGCCCAACTGGCTGATCCATCCGACCCGGGGTCAGTACATTCCAAAAGAGGCTGAGATACAAATCGCAAACTAATCCATCTCAGGCCCTGCCTATCCCAACGGCAAAGGCGACCAGCTTGGCTCCAAGGTCGCCCTAGCCCCCGATTCGCACCATGCCAAGTGAAGATGCTGGCGAACAGCAGCGAGCAAAAACCTTTGGCAGCGGTCATGCAATGGTGATGGGGTCTAGCCTGGTTGATGAGTGAAAGAAAAAAAAAACAAACCTGCAGCACTTAGCGCAGCAAAGAATCAAGAAAGTCACTTGAACGTGTTATATGTCTGTACCGTTTTGCACCGAAACAAGCGCAGGGCCGCTTTGGAAATTGTTCTCCAAGAAGTAGTAAGGAAGAATAAATAAGTCATTCATAGGGATTCTATGGCCGTGAAGAAACTTCAGCATTACATTACTACTCGGGTGCCAGAAACGGACGTATAATGTTTGATGTCCTTTGGGATTGCTTTCAATTTTTTGAGCCTCTGTTCCTTGGTGATGACTGTTCTCTGGGCGACTCAAGTTTTCAATCAAGCTTGCCCGGGTTCGATTCCGGGCCATGGCTTTGTCATATGATAAACTTGATCTAAGGACTTTGCATACCACACAAAAGCTGATTGCCACGCAACAGTCTGCCATTTTGCCGGTTTGCAAGACACCAGAAACCCATGACTGCAATGGTCCATAGCAAGCACGGAGACATGAATGGGGCTACTGCCAGGAAATCAATCAACCACCCCTTGTGTTAGGGTCGGTGAGAGGAGTGCGGAATCACACCTAGATCTCTGCTATCCTGTAGGTAGAAAAGTGACTTCATAAATCTCCACCTTTATCTTCATTAAGACACTTGAATATCTCCGAGTGAATGATACAATCAGCTTCATATTATCTGATTTTAATATTCTTGCCTGCCTTACGCTAGCTTACTGTCCTCTCAATTCCTCATCACCCTCTCGCCTACAAATCACGCCTCATGATACCTTGACAAACATACGCTGCGCAGCGTTTTGATGATGCCTGCCCAGGCAAATCCCGAGAAATGACGTTTTTCGAATTGTCATGACACCTACGACCCGCATCATCAACTGCCAACAGCTTTCCTACTCCGGATCTAGTGGAAAGACTTCCGGCCCGTGTGGCTCTTCAATATGCCGCTGTCCACCTGGGAATGAAGGACCTTTGAGGCCATGTGAGCCACAGTCGGCCTGGAGAAGACAGAAGAGTGTTTATTGTATGTAGCAGACTTACCGTACTTGGGGTGAACCATGACGTTGGTGTCGAAGATATCAACACGGCGCTCCTCGAGGAATTCCTCCAACTTGTCCCAGGATACGCACTCGTGCTGTTGACCCCATCGGGGGTTGGGATACCTATTGCCATCTGACCAGAAGTACGTGAAGACGGTCGTGTCGGCCCGGCACATGGTGCTCGTTCTCAGAGCGTCTATGCAGTGATCTGATAGTTGTGAGCTCCAGAGTCGAATCGCGTTCAACATTGGACCACTTACCCGTGTGTGCTACGATGGTGTCATGGCTCACATTCGCGTAGTACTCGTCCCTGTGTATGGCCTGCCGAATCATTTTCTGCCGAGTGCGTCAGCTTCGTCAAGGCAACATAGTACCAAGGAGCGTGTCGTCTTTCTACCAAGCAGTGCAGCTCGTGGAAAACCCCGAACATGCCCATGTACCCCCCGCCCTTTTCGAACTCAATCGAAGTCTTGTCCATTTTGTTCATTTCGTCTTTTGTGAAGCGCAGATTGAGGACTGGACCGTTTTTAGATTTATGGACTTTTTGATGCAGTGCGGCTGTTTTCTTTTTTTTTCAACGTACAACGTAGCAGGACATCCCAAGCAGCGTCAATCTGCGCCCTCGGCTTCGACCCGACAAAAGGGCTGTCGGCAACGGCGGCTGGGCCATCGGGTATCAATCTCACTTCTGGTTCGATGTACGCCTCGGCTGGATCTGGGATTATGAGTAGTTGAATCTTTTCGTTTTCCATCAGGAGGTGTCTTACTGTAGCGATGGCTTGACTTGCAGGCTGGCCGACTCCCGAGAAACAGGACGAGCAGGGATATGTAGAGGATCAACATGACGAGGTGAATCCCGAAAGCATATCGTGACTCTCTGTGTCTAGTAAGACGCGAGCGGCGAGACCTTCCATCTTGAGGCAGTGTATCCTGTTCATCTTCTTTCTGGGGGAGCAGTAGGCTCTTGGCCGAGTGGTGCTTGTTGCCTTGCCCCATGCCTGCTGTTGCTTTCCCACAATCACATCTGCTGGTAGTGTTGTGGTAAGCCTGGGAATGTACGGGCGCAACAAGGGGGCAGCTTTACATGAGGGACTTGTTGAGGTATGTGACGTTTCGTACCGGCCACGAGCCCTCGTTTCAAGCTCGATGCAGTGCCTAGTTTGCAGAAGAAAAAGCAAAATTTTGCAAAGGAAAAAGCATGTGTGTGGCACGGTACTAGACATCGTCCCCTTCTCTTCTCCTACTTCCTCCCAGAAACTGTGGGATGACTTGCCATTGCTCTATCCAGCGCCACCATTACATCATCACGGCTTCCTCGCAGCAGGCTCTGTGTAAGCTACCAGGAGGACACCGGAGCGTCCCACTTTCGTCCGGTCTCATGCAAGTCGGCACCAATAATATGCATGTCAGACTGACCCTGTTTGACGTCGACCGCAAAGTCATTTGATATGCGCGCCGTCTCGACTACTGCCTCGCTGCGATTGATGACGCTGCATATCATGTCAAAACAATGGGCGTGTCGTTGAGCGCATTCCGAACCAAACAAGTTGGACACAGGAAACAAGACCAAGAATGAGTGTTTCTGGGCGCTAGGAAATTATTATTAATAGTCTCTGGCGAAGCGGAAATAAATCTTGTCTTCACAGACAATAGTCCACTAAAGCTACAAACTAGTCTCTTTGTGAAAAGTTCCTTGAACCACATCACCAACCTCGAGTCCGGTCGGCAACCTTGCACAACATCAAGATGCGTTTCCAACAATTCGTTCTCCTTGCGGCTGCTCTGGCCAACGCCGCTCCGTTGGCACCTGAAGGCAACACGGATGCCGACGCAGCAACTGCTTACGTCTACAAGAAGCGAGGCACCCATGACAGCACCACGGACGCTGATGCGGCGACTGCCTACGTCTACAAGAAGCGCGGCACCAAGGACACTGACGCCGACGCCGCGACCGCCTACGTCTACAAGCGTGGTGCCAAGGACACTGACGCCGACGCTGCTACGGCTTACGTCTACAAGCGCGACACCAAGGACACTGATGCCGATGCTGCGACGGCCTACGTTTACAAACGTGGCACCAAGGACACTGACGCCGACGCTGCGACGGCCTACGTCTACAAGCGCGACGTCAAGGACACTGATGCCGACGCAGCCACGGCCTACGTCTACAAGCGCGACACGAAAGACACTGATGCCGACGCCGCTACGGCTTACGTCTACAAGCGCGACACCAAGGACACTGATGCCGATGCTGCAACGGCCTACGTCTACAAGCGCGACACCAAGGACACTGATGCCGACGCCGCGACTGCCTACGTCTACAAGCGTGGCGCCAAGGACACCGACGCCGACGCTGCTACGGCTTACGTTTACTAGAAGCCCTGCCGTAGACTCTGTGACTGCCCATGCAAAGAGCCAGCTCGATGTTGCAGAGGCAAGCTTCATGTGTGTTGAAAGGGCCGAAATTCACTTCAAATTCTCTATGCAGTTGCAGTAATTGCTTTGTCATGGTGCTGGGCAGTCTTAAGGGGAGGGGAGGGGGGGGTTTCATAATGGCAAGACATGTCTTTGCTATACTACGGTGCTTGTCTGCTTCATCACCTTTGCGCATTGTTGAAATTTTCAGTTGGTAGTTAGCTATCAAGTACCGTCATTTGTCTGTGCCTAATTGCTTGCTCCTGCTGCTTTGCCTTGTGTGATGTGCTGCGTAGGTCGTTGGTTGACGATTGTGAACAAGCAGTCTTGGGTGGGAGAAAGGTGCTTGACAGGTCAATGCGAGTTCAGGTACTGTTGTAACTGTATACGCCGATGACGTTGTATGTATGTATGTATGATTGTTAGAGATCAAGTTCACTGAGCATGAAGAGATGATGCAATATTTTTCACATACAGCAGGCTCACCAAGAATCCAGTGGCTGATCCGGACGGTCCAAATTCTCAATGAGTACACTTTTCAAGTCTTTTGCAGCTGTGTCAACATTATCATTCATAACATGGTCCTCGGCCGTTTCTCCTGGCTGGCGTCTCCCTTACAATCCGCACACACACCCCAAGCTACCCCTACACTGAGCGCTTCTTCCAGCAACAGAATGACGTCTACGTCAGGTCCAGCACCGTCTCCTATACCCCCGGTCTCTTCCTGTACTGCTCAACTGAAAGCCAGATGAGGGCCATAAACGCCATCAACACTTCGAGAGTCCCAAAGGCCGCAGCAGCCCGCATGTGTCCTGAAAGCCGCAGTCCCAAGACAACATTGACCCATCCGGCCGCCATGACGAGGCGTCCCAGCCAGATGTGGGCGTATGAGAAGCGAGTCCGGCGACGGATCTTGACGAATTTGACGTGATGAGCCCACCCGAGATACATCTGCACTGGCATCAAGCATACCAAGGCTGTGCCGAGGCCGCGGTGGGCCGTGAGGAAGTCGTGCCAAGAACTCATGACGGAGCCGAGAATGGACGCCGTGATAGACAGCATGACACCGACCAGCTGCAGGACCCAATGGTTCCTGAACGACCCTGAGCTGCCAACGCGCAGGAGAACAGCACCCGCGGGGAAGAAAAAGACAAATGCCAGAATCATGAGGATCCCGTGTGCGTAGGCCACAGGCTTGGAGGCGAGCTCTGCAAGGATGCCAGCGGCACCGATCGGCTGGTCCGAGGCGCCGAGCATGCTCACGCCGGATCTGAGTGGAGGAAACGAGGGCGGTCGGTCCTCGTGGCTGACGGTGCTCGCCATGTCGAGGTAGAAGACGCCCCATCCGCCGTTTCCGGCATGATGCTTGTGCATCTGCAGATGCTCGTCGACGGAGAAGCTGCTCAGCTGCTGCCGGTCGTTCCACGCCCAAATCCACGGGTGAGAGCCCGACTCGGCGTCAATGGGCCGGCCCAGGAAGCGGGAGCAGCTGTAGCAAACAATGGCCAGCTCCGCCGCCAGGTCCTCCGGCGACCAGTACGCCCAGACCAGCCGCAGGTCCATCCCGTCAACGGTCGGGGTCTGGATAACAGCTGGCTGCTGGTGACCGTCGGCGGTGCGGACGCTGAGCACCGGAGGCAGCCCCGATCCAGCGTCTCCGTACACGATGAACATGAGCGATCCGTCCATGACCGGTCCTGTGCCCACGCTCGTCCACCCCAGCTTGCTGACGCCAGTCACTCGCAGCCGCATGTACAAGTCGTAGGCGCTCGTGGAACGATTGTGCAGCGTCGTCACGCCCATGCAGAAGTCTACTTGTCGGTCGGCAAACCCGTTTCGACAATACTGCGCGGGTTCGGATGCCGTGGCCGAAGCGAGTAGATGACAGAAAAGCGAGATGCCGACAAGAGATTTGAGGAATCTCATCATGGCTGAAAGACTTTGCTTGGTGAGGAGAGAGAAAAGACACGCATACATTCAGGATTGACAAAAGTCTTGGCCTTGGGCCCGTGAGGATGACTAGATACAACAAAAATACGGAAAAATGGTGGAAAGGGGGGGGGGAGGTGGTCGGTGCTGTAGAAGTGTACGAGAAGCAGTACACGATTGGCTCTTGCCCGCTACTGCTGGTCTGAAGAGATGAATGATGGATGGCCTGGCTTGCCTGCATTGTCACTCGTGCGGAGACTTGGCGCAATGACACTGCAGATGGACTTGGGCGGCGGCACAGCTCAAGGCGTGACTGCAGATGCAATACACGCTCTCATCGACCGTCATACCATACACATGTCTGGTCTTTGCACATTGTACAAGAATACAAGACCGAGAAGTGCGCAAAGATGTCCGGTCATACTGCCACGTTGAGAAGATAAATATTCTTGCCGTTTCTATATCATACTCATTGTTTTCTCCTTCTTCCTCGTTATTCATTTTATTTCTAGGAAAAAAAAAACATCTGAACCTTGTCCTTCTAAAATCGTGCCATGTTGAATTAATCCAAATGTCCCGGCATGTCTCGCCGCATATTGTCACAGACTCGCTTTTGCTCGAAGTCTGGGACCATAGAACCAAAGCAAGAGAGGCGCAGGCGCGCCCAAAGCGACAAAGGTCAAGGCAAGAATACTGTTTCCCCAGCCGTATCCGAGCGAGCCGTACATGGCCGGCGCAAAGATGGGGAATGCAAAGCCCGCCACGTTGCGCAGAAACTGTGAAGCCGCTTGCGCTGATGCCACGTATTCCCGGTAAGACTCGACGACGTAGGCCTGCATTGCCTGCGTGTTTGAGATGATGCCGCATCCGAATATGGCGATGCCAATGTCGGGTACGATCCAATGCAGCTGGTGTTGCGCAGTCCAGCCATAAATCAACAAACCAACAGGTATCAGTACGGCGCCGGGAATCATGAGCGGTACTCTGTACTCGGGTGCCGTGGCCGTTCCTCCAGCGCGCGCTTTGAGGTGTGCCCATGTTCGGTCCATGAGGCGGCCGCCCACCTGCGACGCAATGATGTAACCTATGATGAGGGCAATGTAATGCAGGCCACTGACCAGCTTGGTCTGGCCGTAGCGGTCGATCCATAGCGTGGCAAATGTCGACAGCACAAGATAGAGCACGCCAAAATTGTAGGCCAAGAAGAAAGCCATGACCTGAATGATGGGGTGCGTGAGAAGCAGGCGCAGCGGCCGGCCTAGTGACTTGGCCAGCCTTGTACCTAGTTTATCCCGGGAACCCACGGCGTAGTATGGCAATCCTGACGCTTTGCGCAGCTGCGCCGCTTTTCTTCCCAAAAGAATGACACTGTACGTCTCTGGCAAGCAAAAGAAGCCTACGAGCATCAACACTCCGTCGAATATCGAGAGAATCCAAAAGATCCATCTCCAGTCCGTCGTCTGCACAATCGCTCCGCCGATGATGGGACCCAATGCCGGGCCAAGCAAAGGCACAAAGGTGGCAATCATGTACGACCTCCCTCTCTCTTCAGGCACCCAGCAATCTGCCAGGACGGGCTGCGTCACGACAAACTCGGCGCTTGCCCCGAAGCCAGACAGTATCCGACCAGCAATCAGAACGCCCGAGGAGCGGCTGAATCCGGCCACCGTGTTCCAGAGGATGTAAAAGCAGCCGCACGCGATCCACACGGGCCGCCGACCAAACACCTCGCTGCACGGCGCGAGGACCATGGGCCCGACGGCGAATGCGAGGACGTAGATGGACAGGAAAATCTGCGTCTGCTCCTGACTGGTGTCACCGTAATAGGCTGCCATGTCCCCGAGGGCCGGGGCGAGCATGGCGCCGGACATGAGGGTGACGAGGCCGCCCAGAGAGAGGAGAATGGTGATTGTCCACTTGCGAGATCGGGCCCAATTGAACGGGTTGGCGGGGTCGTCGTGGCCTGCCCAGGTGACCTGATGCGGAAAGGTTAGCGCATGAAGCTGTCAGCGATTCGCTTCATTTAGAAGCGGCGGCAATGGCGTTGCCTACTAGATATGGATCGGGCCGCGATTCTCCGTCGGGCTCTTGCTTGCTTTTTGGCTCGAGTGTTGATGGTGAGAGATCAGCGGGAGCCATGGCTTCCACGTCACCCACTTGTGCTGGGCAGGGAATTTCCTTCGGACGGTCCATGTTGACCATCACGGGCACGTATCGGGCCGTGCTGTGTTGATTGCGGCAGATCGGCAGGAGAATGTGTATGACACGTCTGGGCGGATTGTATAAAGGCAATCGCCTGTTTGTGGCGCACAGAGCGAGGCCGTCCCAGCGATCAGATTGAAAACGTCGTCCCAGTCCAAGAAAAGCCAAGAAAGGAAGAAAATATTTTCGTGTCTGCACTTAGGCATCAGAATTGCAGAAGACGTCGGGTGCATTCGACTGTCTCATAAGAGACGGGACCGTGTCAGGACCGTGCCAATTTAGGATATACACTAAATCCGAGGACGACACCGCGAAGAGAGCGGTTCATATTCACAGTGCGCACTCGGCGCGGCCAGCATCCCCCGCAAAGGGTGTCCTCAGTCCCCCCCCTCCTTGACTTGAGCAGAGCAAGGTCCCGCAAAGCGAAATCTCAACCAACCAGACCTTTTCTGTCGCTTATATTCAGACCAGCAATCGGCATGACGTGATCCGCGGCTGCTGTGTCAGGGACGAGAGACGACAGCCTCTCCATTCGACAGTGCTCCATAGCCAGGCGAATTCGGTCATTTCGAGAGTACTCTCCCATCGTGTTGCATCGTAACGCACTGCAGCGGCGTTCTCGGCCACGGCATCGGCATCGGCATTGGCGTCAACTCGCCCGTCGTCGACGCATTTGGGAGTCGCATCAAGGCTAGAATGGCGTCAAAGACCTGGCGCGTCTGCTCTGCAAAAGACTGTTTGTCGTTGGCCTGGCCAGTGCGTGACAAAAAGACGTGGCGAGGACGGCGACGGTGATGGAAAAACACATCATGTCCTTGCCAAGTTTTATATGCAGGGCTGAAAGTACCACTGTATCGTGCGTGATTCAAGAAGTCCACTTTGCATGACCAATCAAGGCAATAATGGAGCTGTTTGTGTTCCTTTTTTGGACGTGGCCGGTGAATGCTTCCTGGAGCCAACCACGCCATGGCGGTCTGAGGTCGTCCCCATGCCATTTTTTGTGGCTCTGTAATCGTAGCAGTATGCCCACTATATCGAGGACCTAATTTCCCCAATGATGTCAGGGACCGCTTGCACACACTACCTGGGTATATTTGACGGTGCAGTAGTTATGGGTCCTAGCATGACGCTGCATTTATGTATACAGATATGTCTGGTGCATGCATCTGCTGCTTTGCATCTTCGCAACCGACGCATTCACCTGCAAAAAATACACGTGGCATTGACGTCAAAACGATGTATATTCGTATGACATTACCCTTCTGACCATAGAGGCTGAGGAAGTGGAGGCTGCATGTCTTGATGACAGTGCATGGCCAACAGAGGAGACTGGACCCAGAATGTGAACAAATCATTGCATTTAGCATCGGGTACTTGTGCTCAATCGAGACTACGATTCGACTTCATGGTAGTAAAGAATGAAAGCAGCCGACTACCATAGGGATCAAGATACGAAGCTGCGACACCCAGCGCCCAGAGTATTCATTGGAGTATATGGAGTAAAATTCATGTTTTTTGCATGCCTTTGCCATTTTTGTAGCAACATCAATGATGTGACGTTTCCAACGTTCCCAAGACTTGGCTCTTCTCGTCTTGGTACGCTGGACCTGTGGTAGCCCCTGCCTGTCAGCACCAAGGCCAGCAATCATCTCCAAAACCGTTGCACGCTGGCATATGCTTACCTCTCGTAGGGTGCGTCAGCCAACCAGGCTTGAACATATCGACGGCTCGGGCCTTCATGAATTTCTCCAGCTTGTCCCAATTAATGCACTGATGTGAAGTGGCGTGGGCAACAGGCACGGAGCTAAGCGGATGCCAGTCGTAGGTAATGAGACCAACATCGCCGTGACACATTGCCGACTGTCGGAGGAAATCGATGCAGTGCTCTAAGAGATGAGGAGACTTCTTGATCAGCCAGGAAAAGTGCACCTAGAGCGTTTCGGGGTTGCTGCATTACCGTTGTGGCTCCTGTTTATGTCCTCGTCGTGCTCTGTCAGGTTTGGAAAGTAGTAATCCTTGTACATGTACTGACGGATTCGTTTCAGACAATGTAATTCGTGGTACACGTTCAAGGTGCCGATATATCCGCTGCCTTCGGGGACAGCTACTGCCGAACTCTGCCGACCATACCGCTCGATATATTGCGGCTCAAGAACAATGTTTTCCGCTAGCACGTCATGAGGCTTGAGACATATATTAAAGAAAGGTGGAAGTCCAACACACCTTCCACAAGGTCATGCCAGGACTTGTCAATAGTGTCAGTGGGTGTTCCAGACCACACACCATCCGTCTCGATTTTGTCCTCCAAGGTGAAGAAGGTCTCGGAGAACTCCAAAACTCCAATAGCAGGTGCTGAATGAATCCCGCATTCGTTAGACGATGCATCATTACTCTCAGCATGTTTCTGCAAGCACGTACAAAATGGCATTCCGGTACTTCTTTTGTCGCGACATTTGTTGTTGATGGTGAGTGTTAGGAACAAAAAGTATGCCGCAGCCACAAGACCATGGCCTAGCAAGAATCGCGGGTTCTTCCATGCAGGCCGCTGCGAGAGCGAAGAGGGAGGAACTCGTCCGTCTTGGCTGTCTTGTAGTCGTTGTTCTTTGTTGCCGTCGTCGTCATCGCCTGTTGAGGATCGGGCACTCGCACGCCTGTCATCACCGGAGACGGGAGAGTACCGTGGCTCCGTTCTCTGCGGATGCCAAGGTAGCATCTCTCGGAAGTATGCCAAAGTCAGCGGCATGACGGACATTTAAGCTTTGAGCCTGTGATCTGCTCTGCCTATGAAGCGCAAGGGAGATTTCATGAAATAAGAATCCTTCTCGAGAGGCGAAACAAAGGATGTTATGTGAAACCGTAGTTTTCAGTAGATCTTGATGACTGCGTCCTGTACAAGCCTATGGTGAGCACATCCGTTCTATAGCTAGGTATTTGCATTATTGGTTCTCAAGACTAATGCAGTCAGGCGTCCCTTGTTGTTGTATTCACTGCACTGTCAACACATGCATTGTCATGCATATGTGGGTGCAACATGCCGATCTCGGGAAGGCCTCGTCTTCCGACCAGGGGGCAAATGTAACATCTTTCACAACGACGGCGACGAAGCGAAAATGTGCCGGCCCGCGACTAAGAAACCTGGCACACTAAGTCAGAGAGGAAGAGAGGAGGGCATCGAAGAAGAAGAAGGCAGGACGTGCCGCACTGCGCGAGGCATTCGTGGTAGACTTGTCCAGGCAGTGCAATGAGATGTCATCCCCTAGCAAAACAGCCCGGCAGTCCTGCATCTTGTCCACAGCTTCGGCGCTCAGCGCGTAGCGGCATGTCGTTCGCGAGATTGTAGGCTGTCCGCGCATCTGACGAACAGACTCCACGAGGGACTAGCGAGGCCGACTGGCCAATGGTCTCCGAATTTTCGAGCAGCAGAAGGATTGCACCGCAACACCAACCCTCGCTGTCGGTTCAATCAGCGCGCACTTCGTCGGAGTCCTCGGTCGCGTGGACGGATCAAATACCTGGTTAGGTGCATCCCCCGCTAAGCTCCCCTAACTGATCCCTTTTGCCAGCACAGATTACGTACAGCACAATCAATCAACCTATCAGAATAAGGTGAAGAACCTGACAGTATTTCGCCTGATCCTTTTTCTCATATTCCTGTGTTATCGATTTTTTTCTTTTCCCAATGAACAGTTTGAAGAGCACTGCCTGCTTAGGAATATCTCCGAATTGCGCACTTAATCCACGTGCAAGGGGGCTTGGCTAAGTTAATTCATTTTTAATGAGGACATTGGAGAAGACGAAAAAGCATTTGATGGGTCCTGGAATTGATGCCGCGGGCGTGTGGGGCATACGCAGTGTGTGGAGATGGGCAATCCAGGTACCTGGTATATCACCTCACCGCTGTGGATAAAACTTGGATTCTCAGGTAGAAAAGTGTCGAGCCCAACAAGCTGTTCTTCTCATGAAGCGCGAATATGGGCGCGATTAATTTCCAGCTTATCGCGTTGGTCGACGCGCCGATGCAGGATAAAGCGAGACATCATCCAAGGACCAACGTTTCATTTTGGTCGATGTGCCCGACAATTTCCGTTCCATCGCCGGGAGGGGTTTGTGCGGGGAGTGGCAAGGATTTAAGAGGACGCTAGCGGGGCCGCCACTCGACCTGTATTGCGCACAGCTGGACGGCGAGTCCGAAGCTGGAGCTACACTGTGTAAGTAAAGGATGCTGCCTTGACATGCAATCGACCGGCCCAGGTACCCTCGACAGGTACAAAAGATTCTCCGCCGTGGCCTGAACTCCGACAGTTGATATTGCCTGAGGCAAGGGAGGGGGGGCATTAATGTTGATGCCTAGGAAGGCACGGAGCCTGGCTGCCTGAAATTTAGGACTGAACAACAGCAAAGTGTCTGTGCTTGTACAACAAGGCTTATCTTTCGCAAATCAAATCTCTCCCTGCACCGCTCACCGACAAAGTGGCTGCATCTGAACACGAAATCCCTCGCCGGCGGTGAAAGATTTCGCCCCCTCACCGGTCAGCCTGTTGCATGGAATGGCTGACCGGTCCCAGGGCGCCGCCCGATGTGCACGTGGACTAAAAACAACGTCCACGTTTTGTGATGCAGCAGCAATCCCCATCCACTGCCCACCCCGGCTAAATTCAGGGCTCCTGGGACTTCAAAAGATGGGCCTTGTGCAGCGCAGCGCGACCTGTCGACGTCGGCGTCCTTAAAGCACAGGCTGCCATTTCGTACCTTAGGCGCTGACCGTCCTTGCAACACCACCGCGACACAAAAGAAAAATTCAAGCTTCAAGTAACAACAGAAAAGGCTTGTTCAGCATCATGGCTAATCGCCCAGTTCGAGAGGCGATTCGGGAAGTAGACAACAACTCCTGGCTCATCGGGGACAGACTTTTGCTTTCACGAGCTTCTCGTTCAAATTGTATGTGGTCGGATGGAAAGGACGCAGGTTTCGTCATCTCCGAAGCGACTTTTCCCCTGCCAGAAAGTCGACCTCTACCAGACGCAAGCGAATTCAAAAAAGTCTACGACGCTGGAGATGCCTCGGCTGTCTTCAGCATGGGCGACGCCTTCTGCAAAATACACATCGTGGAGGTGCCAGACGGGACGAGGGAGCACGTTACGTTAGACTGGGTCCAACAGCGATCTTGGAGCTTCGCCATCCCCCGGGTTCTCTACCACGCCGAATTTGATGGCCGATATTACATCGTGCTCAGTCGAGTTGCTGGAGCAACTTTGGATAGTGTATGGCACACCTTGGACGAACCGACAAAGGAGCGATACGCAGAGCGAATGGCCGACGTCTGCAAGGAAATGGCAGCAGTTCCAGTAGAGGGAAGCGCCATCAGCGGCATTGACGGCAACGCTCTGACGGAATACTATCTGCGTGGGAAAGACAAGGATTGCAGCCCCGAGGGCCTGCGAAAGAGCTGCCTGAAGTTAGGCATGGACTGCTCGAATCTCGTCTTTTATCACTGCGATCTGGGTCCAACCAACGTCATGGTTGACGTGCACAACGATTTCTTTGGCATCATCGACTGGGAAATGGCGGGTTTCGTGCCCATCGAATGGGTCAGGACCAAGTTTCGCGTTTCCAGTGGCATGGATCTTAACAGCGGCGACGGAGTGGATTGGAGGAGAAGGGTCCAGCTGCACTTGGAACACTCGGGCTTCACCGACGTTGCGCAAAGATATATGGCGTGGTTGGATGAGAAATCTGGTTGACGAGAAAAGTAGCGTAAATTCAGCGGGAACAGCCACTGTCATGAGGCGTGGGGCGCGTGTGAAAATGTGAAAATATCGCGAGGCAGCGTGCAAAAGACATGCCGAATCTTGAAGCCCGCAGCAAAATTGCAAGGCAGCTATCAGCTAGGTGAATGAATTCACATTTCTTCAGAGTTACTACGTGTATCCAAAGTTGACAAGGCCAAAGCTTGGTTCAGTTGTATACCTAGCTACTTGGTAGCTACGACCTAGGTGCGATTCTTCACTCTTGTCTCGAGCCCCACGACAGCCACGCAGTACACGTTTCTCCCCAATACTCGGGCTCCGGTATCTCTCCTTGAGCAGGACCCGACCAAGAGATGATCACGTCTCTACACATGACTTGTCATTAGCCTGACCAGATATGCTGGCGAATTGAACTGAACGCTGCTGCTAGTGCAGTGTGAGAATCAAACACCATAGACGCACCTTTTAGGCGAATGTAGACAGTCTCGCTCCACAGGTTGAACCGTCGGCTAGAGCCCCCTCACAATTCTGCCTTTTGGTGAAGTTGCAATATCCACATTTGGGGCAGTTGACTGCATTGACAAGCTCGGCGTGCTCAGTGACGGTCATTTTTGCCCGGCTGATTTCAACAGATTTGATTGACGGAATGTTTCTCGATAGAATGGGACGAAAAGGATGAATTGAGGAATGAGTTGATAGTTGGAGCTCACCGATGCTTCTGACGGCAACAGTGGTCTTTTATACTGGTTTCGTGTCCGAGGAGGACGAGATAAAAGAACCCCTCACTGATATGGTCAGGAGATGCGGAACGTCAGTTCCACTCATGTCGGCAGCCGAAGAAATGGCCATCTGACCCTTTGGCTGCCTTATCTGTCCCCTTTTTTATTCTTGCCGACCGAAGCTCCGAGTCACAGTGCTATCTTGAGGGCCAAATGGCCGGTGTGGTGGCACAAACTGGGCAGACATGTGCGGGGGTGTTGTCGTGACTTGGTCCAGCCAGCACCGGATGACATGTCATTTTGCAGAAGTGCGGGCACTCGGACCAACAGATGTGGCCATGTTCGCCTTTTCTGTCTGGCACGAGACGCTTGAGATTGAGAGTAGTATCAAGGAAAGATGGTACTTTTTGAAGCAACTCGCCTCGTGATGACGGAGAATGCTTGTCATGAATTAGTTTCGTTACGGATTTGCACCGGGCCTGGACAGCGTTGCAGACAATGAACGAAAGCGAAAGAAAGGGAAACAAGGCAACTCCACAACATCTTTGCAGGTAGCCGGTCGAAAGATGCAATGAACCAGCAGACACCATGGTCATGAGAACCAGCACAACCCTGTCCTACGAGAACAATTATTGAAGTGTCATAGGAGGTTTGGAAAAGAACGCGCAAAGAAACTGTGAAGTATCTAGGTAATTAAGTAAAGACTCTCTATCCTTTCTTGTTTTCTTACCTTGGGGGAGAAAACCCTGTTCAATCCCCTCGCCTGTTGTTGCTAGCTTGGAGCACTTTCGCTGTTCTGCTCCAAGGTCATGTCGTGGCTGGCGGCGGCTGTCGTCCTCCAAAAGGAGTCTTTTTATTTGTAAAAATTCAAATCACGAGACACGGGTGTTGGCATGCGTGGTCCAACGAGTGGCCCCATTTTTGTCGAAGCCTTGACCCATGATCAGCCAAATCTATCCTTGTATGGCTCGAGCTCATGCCTCGGGACTTTGAGCACTCGGCCGAGTAGTATGACCCCGATGACCCTTCAGATGCCCAAGCGCATTAAGACAGAAAGTCTGGCTCAAGTTCGCGAGCTGCTATTGAGAAGCGGTGGGACGAAACACGCAACTACTAATGGTTGTTGCTCATTAGACAAAAATCTCGAGGGACAGTTGACGTTGTAGCAAGGCGTTTTATGGCTTATACTGTGGGGTTGAACATTACCTTGAAAAGCGGATCGTATGATGGGCTTCACACGATCAACTACATGTCTTTACTTTGGGCTTATAGATGACAACTCAGTATAGCTCCTCATAGCAGTGTAACTGTTTTCCCGTTTCACTGATTCTGGTGACCCCTACCAAGGTCACTAATTTGAAAAGTAAGCACGTTGCCATCAAATTCGTGTGGGCAAACGCATCGTTTCTACTGACCTTTCTCAGAACGCTTCCATTTTACCCCTCAAGAGAGAAAGAAACCCCCCCGCCGACAACGTCTCGAATGGCTTGCGGGAGACATGGACAAGACGTCAGTCGCTGTTAGGCATATCTTTGCAATCGATCAATTCATCTCGTATTTGAAGCTCCGAAGGCAGTAGAGGATATGTGTAAGTGCATGAATTTGTCGTCTTCAATTCTGGCCATGAGTGAAAGTTGCCGAGGGACTGGACATGACGCAGGCCCCGAAGCCCGTCACCTTGATGTCATGACTCACTCTCGGCCCAGAAAGGCGTTCCGGGGGCATTGAGTCTTGCAGCGGCAATGGACCGAATCAGAGGAGGGAGCGTCATCGAGGTGGTGGGACAATTTGTCTCGTGGTTCAAATGAGGCATCTACTCACAAAGAAGATGAACAGGAAAGCAGACCTGGAGTGAGGGCTGAGAAAGGCAGCTTCGCCTTTCAACGACTGATGAGAGAATCACGCTTCTCAAACGGATGTTGTAACGGGACGGCATGGTCATAGCAGCTCTTGAACAGATATAAGTGGCGATGATTTAGCTTCAAAGCCGACTATCAAATCCGGCACACGATGACGACTGTCTCGTTTATTTTTTTTTTATTTTTTTTTTACTTTAAATCATCATCTTCCTATGAAGCCAAAAAGACGGGGCAAAGCCCATCGGACAACAAGGGAAATTAATTCGAATGCAAAGGTGATGCAATCTTCGTCTTCACGCTCTTTGAGTTGGGAAGACGATGGGATCTTCGTCTGGGACATGCTTCAAGGGTGGTCGAGCGTCATTGTCCAGGGGCGGCTCAACGTCATTGTCCAGGGGCGGTTCCTTCTCGTGTGCACCGAAGCACTCGGTCGAGTTTGCATAGTGGTCTTCGAAGGCATAGGCACCTTCGGAATAGGCACCTTTTTGAAAACGGGGTTCCTTGTCAAAAGCCTCGCAGTACTTCTTGGTGCCGCAGTTGTCTTCTGCCCATCTGATGCCTTTTGTCCCGCATGTAAACGAAAAGCCTAACGATTCGGTCCATGGAAACTTCTTGACCAGAGCCGAGCTGTTTTGACTGGGATGAAGCCCGTTGGTGGCAACAAGGCCAGTCGTATTGAGGGCATTGTAAGGGATTCGAGCTCCGGATTGCGTGGCGAGGGCCTTGATCCGGGCAACGACTTTTGCGGGCTCGGTAATGCTCTCGAGTGACATGAGATAGGCGGCGAGGCCGGCGACGAGTGGAGTGGCTTGGTGCTGACGTTCAGCCATTGGGGTTCTCGGGGAAGACGTTTGGGGACGTACAGAGGGAAAATAGGAAACGGGAAGAAAAAAGAAGAGAAGAGAAAAGAAAGAAAGAAAGAAAGGCAGGAAGAAACAAAGAAAGACACTACCCACGTACCTTGGCTTGTGCCAGACTCTGTGCGCTCGGCCGCGTCGTTTTGAGGATTTGCACTTCTAATGTCCTGACCAGGGGCGTATATGTCCACAGCGGAGCCCCAGCTGGATTGTGTCCATCGAGTGCCCATCTTTTGGTTCATGGCCGCGACAGTAATGACTTCAGGTATCCTACCGGGTGAGTACCTGCCTGCGTCGGTCTGAATATGAGACGGCACGAGGCAAAAAAGCCCATCATCAGTACGTCTGGCCTAAGTATGGTGGCTGGAGGGAGACAAGGAGACCCAAAAAGCAACTCACATTAAAATTGCCTGCGCTGACAACGCACACGATGCCCGAATCAAAGGCGTGCTTAAACTTGGCATCGACCTCGTCCGAGGGAGGATCAGTGTGCATCGACATGGAAATGATGGCTTTGCCTTGCAACTTGTCCTTCTTGACCTGATTGACGATCCATTCCACCGCTTGTACAATTTGGGAAGGCTCGTTTTCGCTCACAACAGACACGAGCTTCACCTTTTTGGCGACGCCGAATGTAGCGCCTCCAACGAGGGCAGCGACGTGAGTTCCATGATTACCAGTATACGGACGTTCCTTGTTTGTTGTGAGACTCAGTCAGCGGTGAAACCCCCTCCTCATTTCAAAAACTTCCAGTTCCCAACTCAGTCAAGTGGGGCTTACATCTATCATCGCCGAAAAGTTGGCACCAAAGGAAGCACGTCCTTGAAACTCGTTATGAGAGAGGCGAATCCCATCGTCTATAACAAAAACGGTGATGCCTTGGCCAGCTGAGTCGTCGTATTCATATGTTGCCGGACCGTCAATTTCGTCGCGGGAAAGACGGACCAAGTGCTGCTCGGCATTCTCCTGCGAGGAGAGAGCCGCAGCTGCCTGTCCAAGGGGATAAAAGACAACAAGCCCCAGAAAGGCGTTGGAGAGCTTCATGGTAGTGATGGATTATTCGTACGATTCCATGGCATGAGACTATTTTCTTCTCTTCTCCTTCACTTCATGCGGGCGGCCTCAAGGTTTTATGCGAGGGTTCGAGCCTAGCTTGACTGCACCGTAAGCCTTTGCCACGAGGCCAAGAACTCTTTCCGTAGCTAATGCATGATTCTTTTTTTTTCCTTCTCTTCCTTTGCTCCGAGTCATGAACTTATTTTATGCGTCTCGAGGTGCTGATCCACAACAATTGACATTCGTCATCCGATGTACGCGTGCTACATAAATATCATGCCCTTCTGCTTCGAAGCGAGTCATGGCTTGAACGGGTCGCCTCTTCGTCTAAGCGTGCTGCACGCGCAGCAGCAGAACGATGATGAAGCAGCATGGTCCGGGCTTTGGACATGACTATCCGATGTAATCATCCGGAATGATCTCGTAATGCGGCCGGCTTAGGTCCCTTTTCTATTTTCCGCAGACACTCAAGCTCAGACCGGACTAGAGTAAAGTAGGGCTATAACGATTCATATACAAACTGATAACCTTTGTATATCTATGAGACGGGGTGCACACTAAATTTTCCCTAGTAATTTAGCAGAGCGGGGATAAAACTTCAATACTAGCGATGTCGCTGGCGCTTTAGCTTAGTCATATACAAATTGTCGTCTTTTTCAAAGTGGGATCATAGTGGATGTGCTTACTGAGGACGCGCACGTGTCGCAGCAGGGTATAAGTGTGCAAGACCATGCCTTACCAAAGCTGCGGTAATTTACTAGCAGCTAAGTGGGTTAAAGCGGACTGTTAGCGGGCTAAGAGGGGTGCGGGACCATGCCCTAGCAGAGCTGCTAGTAATTTACTAGTAATTCTGCTACCCCCCTTATCACGACGATATCGATGGCTAAAAATATCGTTGTGGACCTGCTTTACTGCAGTCAAGGCATTTATCGCAAACACAATCGCGGACACTGGCACGTTTCAGCGCCCTGTGGTTATGGCGCCGTCTCATCCAGGACTTTTCATTTTGCTTTGGGCGCAAGCTTTTAATTAATTAATCATTCAACTGTCAAGCGTGCACCTTGACGGCAAAAAAAAAAAAAACCTTGGCGCATGCTCCCTGACATAACGTGTGAGTCATAGGCGCGCGGTGACCTGGAAGTGAGAAAATTGTAAAAAAGAATAGAGAAAGTCAGGCATAACCTCGTAAAAGAATTACATTTAGTTAGGTATAAAAACCCCCAAAAAGGCCGTGATACCTTACCCTTAAAAAGGCCATAACACCTTACCCATAGAATGAGGGCCTTACCAGATGTAACTTGGTGAGGTTAGAGATTGATTAGGTCATACCGTTAGCTAGAAAATAGCAGCTAGCTAGGTGCAAATCGACACTCTTCCAACCCGACCTTTGAAACTCCCTGTCCTTTCACGCAGCCAACGTTCTTTAGCCAAAGGGCTCGAAATGACTCAATTCAGCTAATATTTCACCCAGCTTCCGTCCGGCAGCGCCGTCGCCAAACCCAGGGCGGTTCCGCAGCTCTGTATTCCACGACAGGGTACATTTTCGTGAAGAAAAGGAGACGCTGTGACCAAGTTTGCAGCAAATGGGTCGTCCTCTTGCAGCACGCTCAGACAGCTTGATCGTTGGCCACCAAAAAAAAAAAAGACAACGTCTAGCCGAAGTGTCCTGAGTATGGCAGATAGGTCGAGAAAGATACTAGGCCCGAATTTTGGCAGCGTCATTGTCCAGGCAATCTATTGCTTTGAAGCAAGCAGAGAAGACAAGTGCACAATAAAAAGAATGCCTGTCTGACTTGGTTGCAAATATAAAGCCACAGTGGCACTGCATGCCGAAGATCAATTTCGGCATTGATCAAGACATTCCGACAGACGCGACTACACGGTGTACCTTGCGTAATGCTCATGCAAATATTCATGCAAATATTCATGCAGAAAGCAGACGCAACCAACACTGGCTGCTAAGAGTACGGAAATTAGGCCAGGTCCTTTTTCAATCCTTTGTACACTTCGATTTCAATGCGGTCCCGCAAGTCGAGGACCCTCGAGTCATGAAAGGGCAGTACCTGCGCGCATGTTATGCCGCCGACGCCATTCTCCCTGTCCGCCCACCAGTAAAGACCTGGCAGGCCGGCCCAGCATGCCGTTCCCTCTGAGCGGCCGGTGTGGCCGCCGCTCAGCATAAAGGTCAGCCCCCATCCCTGCGGCGCATTGCCAGGCGTTGGATAAATGTCGGCGATGGCATTCGACACCTCCGGCTTGGCCGCTGGCATGCCCTGCCGTCCGAACTGGGGGAACTGTGGAATTTGGTTCCTGAACATGTCGTCCACGGTCGAGTTTTGGAGCAATCTGGTGCCTGTTTGGGGACATGTGCCGTCGTTGAGCAGGACAGATATCACGCCTTTTAAAAGTGCGCGAGAAGGACGAGTAGAGTCAGCATCTTACCGGAGCATGTGTACGTTGCTTACGGGCATCTTGCCGGGAAAATGTTGCATCTGAAGCTCTGGGGTTGGTTGGCTTACGGGCATAGTCCTGCGGCTTTGCAAACATGCCACCGCCGCCACTGTTGAGAACGATCGCCTTTTCCTCGTCATTGGCGACAGTCAGCGGTCTTCGAAGAAGGTGGTCGCGTTCGACTACTTTGCCGTCAGGCGCCGTCTCGTGCACGTAAACGAGGTGCTTCTTCATTTCTTCAGAGGGAAACATGCTCAGGTTGTCTAGACCCAGGGGTTTGCAAATGTTTGCCTGAATGTAGTCGTTGAGAGACATTTGGGTGACCCTCTCGAGCGCCAAGCCTGCCCAGTCGATGTTTATCTGGATGTGTATTTATTTTTCCCAACTGATCAGCAACGTCGTGTAGATTGATTTTAATCAGAAGCAAAGTTTTTTCTTCTTCTCCCGACGTACGCCGTACTCCCAGCCCTCGCCGGGCTGAAACAAGAGCGGCTGCAGCAAATCTCGCAATTGGCAAGAGAGCTCGTCGAATCCAACGGGCCGGCCAAAGTCGCGCAGACGCTCGTTGAAGGCCGAGTATCCGAATCCCGCGGTATGTGTCAGCAGCATTCTTAGCGTGATGCCGTTCTTCTTGTCCACCAGCTGTCCGTTTGGCAGGAGGACTTTGAGATTGCTCCATTCGGGAAAGAAACCCTCTGTCTGCGCGCTGTCGTCGAGTCGCAGCGTGCCCTTCTCCACGAGCTGCATGCAGGCCAGGCCTGTCAGCATCTTGGTGCAGGACGCGATCCAGAATATGTTGTCTGGCGTCATGGGCTCGGGCGACGAGGCTCCTCGCTTGCCGGCCGACTCGACGAATAGTTCTGAGCCGTCTTTGCCGACGACGACCACTGTGGCCCCCGGAATTGCTTTTTCTCCCTGCACGGCATTTTTCAGGACCGCGCTGATACGTTGCTTGGCTTGGGCTGTCAATTCCATGTTGACAATGACGGCGGGGGCTTCTTTGGTGGCCTTGTCCCGACAATCCTTCGCCCGCGTGAGCGAGATGCTGGCGCATATGTACTATTTGGTCGATGTCGTCATCGAGCAAGGACCCTTGCTGGTTTGTTTGCACCTCGGCGCCATCATATCGTGCCCTGGCAGTGTGAATGGCGACATGTCATTCTGTCGTGCATCCACAACGGGCCGTCCCAGCAAACTAGTATGTCTTGTGGAGTCAATCACGCTGGCACCAATGAGTACCTTGACCGTGAATGACTACGTCTTCCCACAACGACGATCTTTTTTCCTTGGCCATGTGCTGCTTGGGTCCTGTGGAGGAGTAGTAGTAGTATGAAGGCTCCCTCAAACAAGCGCGACATTACATGACGAACTGCGTGGCGCCAAAAGAGCCTTCACCTGTCGACGTAATCATCTTGCTCATGTAGGTGCATCGTCCACTTCAGCTTTATCGCTCGTCATCAACGGGCCGCAGCTAGTCATACTGCGCGCTCGAGGGCGCGGAGAGAGCCTACCTACCTCACGGCCAGATTGACTGAGCACCATGGCTCCGAAGAAAAAACACCAGAGGGTCGATTACGATGCCAAAATCTTGGCGTCTTGGCAGCCAGTGTGCGGAACAAATGCAAGGGCTCGTCGGCTGCTGGTTGATGTGCAAAACATGGGAAGAACCCGAGAAGGGGATGGATTTTGAGCCTGATTGTTCAAAGGTGGCACACCCAACGAGCAATCAACGCTGCAGAGCCCAATCTCGCGAAAGAAGCAGAGGAGCGAGTCGCGAGACAGTCATTGGTCTTATCGGATAATGAGACACGGAGCTCTCTGTTCCACGCTCCAGCCAAAGGCCTGACAGACAGGTCGACGACGCCACTTACGGCAATGGGCTGGAACTATCTGAGTGTTGTCTCAAGAGACTTCAACAACCTTGTTCAGAAGGCGCCGCTCCTCCAATCCCGCGAAGCATGTGCCCTCCCCGCTTTCTCACGCCAGGATCCGATCGTAACTCTGCATCCGCAGTCAAGCCAGCCGGATGTCACCCTACGTGGCAATGTACGGCAATCTCGATATTCAGCTGAAGCGGGGCTGCCCTCAATCAGACATGATGTGCGTCGTGCTCGGATATTTCGTGGGCGGTCGATGCTTGGTGGCTTCTGGCATCACAAAACCACCGACTTCTTCGTGTTCTTTAATCGCAGAATCACTTTGGTGCGGAATCCCGGCATAGTGAGGACCCAAGCTGGTGAAAAGCGGTCGTAGGGTTCAAACAAGGCCGGAAAACAGGTCACAAAACAGCGCCGTCCCTTCCAGAGACCCGTTGGCCCTGTTGTCTCACAATGGGGAAACAGACCAAACACCTCGTCATGAGATTGTCTTGTCCGACGTAGGTAGCGCAAAGATCCAACTCTGGACAGTTCACAAGATGAGTTGAAAGTGAGGGTGTCTCGGTTTTGGCTAATTGAAGTACGAGACGCAAGAGATGATGACTGTAAAATAAAGTCGAGCTTGCAAGAGCCACTCGAGTCGAATGATAGCTGAGCTTTCGCTGCGTGAAATGCGTCCGAACGATGGGTTCCTTTCATATCCCATGGCCATTCCATCTCCCTCGTCATTCAATCCAGATTATTCTGCCGCCTTGGGCCAAATCGCAGACACATTGCTCTCATCACATACCTTTCCCGAAACACAATTAAAACATCGAGCCAAAAACCAAAACACACGCCGCGTTCAAAGCAGAGTCTTGCGCAGGACAGGCCCGTCTAGCAAACCAGTTGCTCATCGGCGGGCCCGTCACAAGAAGAAACAGACGTCCACCGCAATGCCAGTGACCGTCTACGTCGTTGCCGGACGTCGACGGCGCTGCCTGGGCCTGCCAGGCCTGAGCGACGCCCAGTACTGCTTCGCGAGATCTGGTGCTGCCTCTTCCACCACGAGACGCGGCAGCCACGACGCGTCCTTGGGACCGTAGCCTACCCATTCAACGAGCAACTGCTTCCGGTTCTTGCTATGTTTCCGAATGCTATGAATATTGAACAGGTCCGGATTAAGGGGATTCAGAGGACGCCCGCCTTTTTTTTTCCAGTACTCTAGCAGGGCTTCTGGCGCGTCTTGATGCAGAGTCGCTTCGTCCTCCCACGTGAGATCGCCGTCCTCCCACTCCACTTGTATCTCGATTTTGTCGCCGCGCCATCGATTCTGGACAAGTCGATGAAACTCGAACGCGTTTTCTTCGGATTCCTCCGTTTCTTCGGTGCTCAGGAACATGTCTGGGGTGCTGAAACGAGGCGCCCTAATGGCCGATTCGATTGTTTGCGATGCGATCCTGCCCAATAATTTGGACGCCGTCTTGGTTGGCGACATGACCTTTGATGATTTCGAGGGTGTTGCGTTGAGTTCCTTGTATCTGATGTCTTGCTGTTTCCGGGGTTTGGTGGCAAATCACGTCGATCGTCAGCGCGCCCGTTGGTCAGAGCACCGGCAGCGCACCGCAGCCTTTCCACGGGCCATGCTGCGGGCGGAATTGGACAAGAAGGACAGGGAAAGGGACACGCTTACCGTTCCCTTGATCTGCGTCTCGGTGAGCGACTTGCGTGGGAGCCTCTTGGTGGAAAGCACCGACTTGGGCCTCGGAGGTGGCGATGCGTTCTCGCGGTCTTCCGAAGCCTTGCGGGGGGAAAAGATGGACGAAATGAATGTATTCATTGTGGGGTAAAGCTCGGCTCATCTCGAGAATGAGGCTCACTGCACGCACCCGAAACCGGATCTGGATGACACATAAACCATCCCGTCTGCATGAAAGAGGGAAGGATGGATTCCGTTGGAAAGGTACCTCGCTCGCGTCTCGTATGGGTTTTCCCAACGCGACTCAGTCGGAAGGACCAACGCGACGCACGTGATTCATCGTGCACTTTGTGGTGCTGGACGCGCGACCCCGACCCACGCCACTTTACCGCTTTTCTCCATCGTCGCAAACACACCATGGCACACCATTGCCACAGCTGGATGAAGCGTGCAGGCAGCATCGACTCTGAGGGAGATGGCTCTCGCATAGGCCGGGATTTGAACCTCGGGTCATTCAAGCCCCGAGAACAATGCCTTTGGTGACTTCTTTGCCACTCCGCATTCTGCCCGGGAGCTCCATCATGCTCCGCGGGGCACGATGTGATGTGCTTGGAGGCAAATAAGGGTGGCGGAGCCAGAACCTGCATCCAGGAGATTCCATTTAGCGATCCGCAGTTGCTAATCTACAGCTGCGAGAAGTGACGAGCAAGACGCTTAACTTCTTGGACGGCCGACTGCGATTTGATGAATCGAGAGGCGTCAACTCCAATCGACACGGAAATATGCGCGAGCAAGGCGCATAACTATCTCAATAGGCAAACTCCAGTCTTCATGCCACAGTTTTTGCTCGTCCCGAGCCGCGTGGCCAATAGCCACACAATGTTCAAGACAAGTGGCATCATTCTATTGATGCATGAATCTCGGAAGCCTCGGGAGTTACAGTGGGCGACTTGGCCAAATCAGTCGAAAACCTAACTAGGCAGGTTGTCCGGGAGCAGAGTAAGCCACGGAGCGAATGCCTGTGCCATCACAATGTGTAGGTCTAGAAGGGGAAAGCAGTTCTGACGACGATGCGGAGCGTCGCTCTTCGTTAGTTGCCCAGGCCTTTTTAGCTTGGCCTCTGGCGGACTTTGAAGCGGATCCCCTTGAACTTCGCGGAGTTAAGAATCCGTTGACGCGCGTCATGGATATGGAGCCAAGGGTCCGGTGGATTGTTCGAGTATGCTTACGCTCTTTGTTTCTTTATTCTTGGAATTGTCAAGATCCTCCTTGAAAGCTTCTTTAACGACCGAGACGGTTCTTTACGACCCGGTGAGCACGAACACGAGCACTGGGCAAGTTTGCCTGAATGAAGATCGACGCAGCCACCGGGCCATCGGTGCCGACGAGCCAAACTGGGGAAGCAACATCGCCCCCTATCAGCCCACAACAAAATGGCCATTGGTATGCTTCTTCTCCCAATCTGTACAGCAGGTCACCGGCGGCCGGTGCAGATGGGATCGAACATGCTGCAGGACCAGGCGTCAAAGTCAAGGGCGCCCGCGCTCTCGCTCCCGACTTGTTGCGCGGCCTGCTCATGATGATCATGGCTCTCGATCACGCGGCCATCGTCCTGGGCACTTGGGAGCATGGAACAGGGCGCATTCCCGAAGCAGACGGTGCCGTTGTCAAGCAGTGGAACTTTGCGACGGCTTACGTGGTACGATCGTTGACTCATCTGTGCGCGCCCGGATTCACCTTTCTGCTCGGCCTGGGCGTGGTGTACCTCGGACAGTCGCGGGAACAGATGGGATGGAGCGCAACGATGCTGGCGCGGTACTTTGCCTCGCGATGTGCCGTCCTGATCATCGTCATGTTGGTCTTTGGCTTCGCCGTGACGGCCGGCCAGATCTGGTTCATGAACATGGTGCTGTTCTCACTGGCAGTGGATTACCTGTTGGCTGGGCTGCTCTGGCTGGTGATGAGCAAGTCAGAGGCAACCTTGTCAAAACAATTGATGGCAAGCAAGAGAAATAAGTACGGTTCTCTATTGGACGGCCGTGTTAGTGTCGGTGACGAAGAAGATATAACACAGCCCTTACTGCGAGGGCGAGAAACGACGCGCAACGAGACCACGAATGCGTCGCAAAGTGCCTGGATGCCGTGGACTGTTAATAATGTAATCCTAGTCATTCTAGGCGCCGTCACCATCATGTGGAACATCTGGCTCAGCGATGACGACGGCATCTGCAGACCAGCCGCATCAATCAATGTCCAGAGCTCTTCGAATCCGGTACTACGCGTCTGGTTCTGGACCATGACGGAGCCCGGATCGCACATCATGAGCGGCTTTCCCCCCATGGCCTGGCTTTCCTTTGCCATCATCGGCATCTTGTACGCCAGGCTCGTCACCGCTCGGCCCTGGACCCGAAAATCGTTGACGCTGGGCCACACGTCCGCCGCCATTTGCTTCTCGATTCTCTTCGTCCTAACCCGGGTCCTCCGCTTCGCCAACCTGTCCGAGGCGTGCTTGCAAACGCCCGATCAGCGAAAACGGCCCGTCAACCCTCACGGAAACCCATATCTCGCGTCGCCAGCCTCTTTCTTCTACGTCGTCAAGTATCCCCCCGACCTGGCCTTCTTTGCCCTCACCATGGCAGGCAACATGCTCCTGCTTGCCGTCTTCACCGCCATATCGCCCCGAATCGCGAGGCGACTCACCATGCTCCTGGACTTTGGCACGAGCGCCTTGTTCTTTTATCTCGCGCACTTGCTGGTTCTGTTTGGCCTCGGATCGCTCCTGGTTGCGCTTTTCGGACACCATATTGAGTCCGAGGATCCTAGAAAGACGAGGGCGATTGACAGCTTGTGGGTGTACTTTGCGCTTTGGGTCGTCGCCATGCTGCTGCTGTGGCCCATGTGCAGGGCGTATAGCCGTTTCAAGAGCGGCAAGCCGGCCGACTCCATCTGGCGCTTCTTCTGACGAGCAGACTGGGTGCCGGAGAGATGTTTCCGAGGCCCGCTGCTTAGTTGACATTCAGAGGTAGAGACGATTCTCAGTGTGTCACGGCGGAAGCCCAGGTTCTGGGACCGGTACGATTGATGCAATGTGTCCTTGTATTCGCGTATCATTGCGTGCTCGAAAGCTTGTTTAGATACCTGTGGAGCGGTGGAAATATGCTCTTGAGCCTTGGTTGGTATAAAAGCGAGTTTTTGGTCACGCGAGTGTATGCGCATCCCAGGACTAGACTCGTACCTGTCTCCGAACCTAGCTTGCTCCGTGACACCAGACTCCCCAAACGTGAGAAGACAAGACCGACAGCGGGCCATGTGTAATCCCATCAACCAATTTTTTTTGTTTCGTCTAAACGTCCCCGTGCCGTCATGTTGCCATGCTGCCAGAACTGCAAATAACCGGGACCCACCTCGACTCGCCAGAACAACGCCCTGTGTACATGTCTAGCCGCTTCATCCAGCACGCGCCCACAAGTACCTGTCTAATAGCCGGTCGCGAATCTCTGGGTCGGTTGGTTGCATCCATTTACCGACCAGTCTTCCTATATAGTCAGTGAATGCTAATATCGTCTCGTTCCGCTTACACATCCCAAAAGACTTTGCTGCTCTCATCTCTAGGTCCTTCTGGCTATCTGACGAGCATCATGCTACGAAACGCAACGGGCGTAGGCGGCATTCGGCCGCGTGCTTCCAGAAGAAGATTTTGCTCCTCTGCAAGACGATCGGCCAATTATGACAGCACGGTTCAAAATCTGCGGCATATCTACGAACAGACGCGCGTCATTTATCAGGGTGAAACTCTTCATTTTACCGCCACGATGTGAAAGGATTGGCTCAAATTGGCTAAACTCTTGGATGCCTAGGATTTACTGGCCAAGCTGTGCGTCAATGGACTTCAATCACCCCGGGGGTCCAAGTCTGACACCCCGGCGAGAGCCACAGGCAACCAAGAATGCGAGAGACACCATTGCCTATGGCACGCTGGTCGTCGGTGGAGTTTCCCCAGGCAAGGGAGGCAAGGCACACCTTGGCCTTCCCGTGTTTGACACGGTTCTCGAGGTGAGGGGGCCAAGAAATGGCACCATGAGGACCAAAAATTCATTGGGGGCCACAGCCCGCGACTGATTTGCAGCCCTCCCCAGGCCATGAAGCAGGTCAAACCCCACGTGAGTGCCGTCTTCGTCCCAGCACAAGCTGCCGCCAAGGCCATCGTGGAAGCCATCGAAGCAGAAGTACCCGTGATTGTGTCCGTGGCAGAACACGTCCCGGTCCACGACCTGCTTCGCGTCCACCAGGTGCTGCGGACGCAGAGCAAGTCTCGCCTCGTGGGGCCAAACTGCCCTGGCATCATTGCGCCCGACCAGTGCCGCGTGGGCATCATGCCGTATCGCCAGTACAGACGCGGCTGTGTCGGCATCGTTTCCAAGTCGGGCACATTGAGCTACGAGGCGGTCGGATCGACCAGCGCGGCTGGGCTGGGACAGAGTCTCGTCATCGCCGTCGGGGGCGATTCCATGCCGGGTCAGAATTTGCTGGACCAGCTCATTTCTCTGGGCCAAAAGGGTGGATGTTGACTTGAGATTTACTGCCAGGTACGACGATTGTCGATGCGCTCGACGTCTTCTTCAAACATCCGGAAACAGAGGGCATTATTGTGATTGGCGAAATTGGCGGCGAACAGGAGCTCCGTGCGGCAGAAATGATCAAGGAATACAAGAAGTCGCAGTCGACAAAGCCCATCGTCGCCATGGTTGCAGGACAGACGGCTCCCCGGGGAAGGATCATGGGCCATGCTGGCGCCGTTTTGACACCTAGAGATGTCACGGCTGCTGAAAAGGCAAAAGCGCTGGAAGACGCGGGTGCCGTGGTGGTGCCTCACCCAGGTGTCATGGGCACCACAATGAGAGAATTGCTTGGGCGGTGATAAGGGGAAATGGTCATGGACAAGGGGGGAAGGGGGGGCCTTGGTATCATTACGCCAAGAGAGACGCTGGAACGATGATCATGAGGCGAAGCAAGTGCTCAATTCAGTTCCAACGCTGACGAGCCTGCTCTTGGGGCGGATTCTAGCTATTCTGGTCTGGAGGCATTCAAAGTCCAATACTAAAGTAAATGTAGATCCATAAGCAGCATTCTAGTCTACAGGAGGGCAGGCGTTAACAGCATGGCGTTGCTACAGGAAAGAACACGTTATAATTTCCAAGAGGCAGCCCGTGGCTGGAATCAAGATGACTGGACAAGAATACGTTTCGACTTTTTTTTCTGTCAGCTGGGCCCGCCGCCGCCGCCGCCGCCGCCGCCATTCATGCCGATAAGGCCGCTATTCAAGTTGCCGAGAATGGTCATGCCCATACTTGACATTACAGGCAGCTTTTGCGATTCATTGCATCGTCGTTATTGTGCTGCTTGGTTGCTGACGTGGCTCTGTGAATTTTTCTCTTTTTTTTTTCTTATACTAAATAAGGAAGAGTTTGAACTCCCAGCGCAAGAGGGAGGGAACGGGGCTTACTTATAACATTCTAATTATGAACTCCGAGATGATCCCCGAAAGATGCACCTCCATGGCTCATCTTGTGTCTGAAGCTGGGGAGAATTTCCAAAGGGGGGGATTTCCAGGACCAGAAGACACGGCGCCGTACTCGACTGATTTCACCTAAAGACGTGGCCCTGCTCTACTGTGTTGGGCCACATTTGTGTTGTGCACCGTACAAAGTCCTGTAGCTCCAAGGTTGGCTGCGCACGTGTCGTGTGCCTGAGTAGGCAACACAAGTCAGGGATGGCAAGGGCCGGCTTGAATCGTTGTCTGTGCCGCAGGATCCTGGTTACTCAGAGAGGATGAATAGTGACGGAAGTCTGGGCGCGCAAAGTGGGACAGGGGCCATCTGATACACCGTCTTGAACAACCATGACCCAGTCAGACATTCGTCCTGCTTCAGCTTCCCCCTTTCAAGACGGCTCGAATATACATCTTCTCAATCAACTGATGTCTTTCTTCAGCGTGCAGATTTGAGAGAGCGAGAGTTTTGTTGTTCCTGCAAGCCAAGCCATGACGCCGAGAAGAGTGAGAACTGGAGCCTTGATACAACAATGGCTACATTCTCAAGCTCTGAAGGCGCGCATAGTTTTTTTTTCACTCTGGTCCAGTCTCGAGCGGCAGGGCGCGGACATGTGGAGCGCATCTACTCTTCTTCTTCGAACATGCTTATTTTTTGGGGCTTCTAGTCGGAATTAAGGTTCCGAGGCCCATTTCCAGATTTAAGAGCGGAGTCTCATGCAATCTCGACTTCAGATTGCTTGGTCACCTGCTACGGCTCGTCGGAACCGACCCGAGCATGCGTCAACGGTCTCAAAGCGAGCGGACGACGGGCGATTCATAGAACTTTGATGCGGTGACGTGTGTCAAATCATGGTCGCGTACGCACATCTTCTCTCATGACGCTCTTTTTTTTTTTTTCAGTTCTTTGTTTTTTTTCAGTTCTTTGGAGCGTGAGTCACAATCCGCCGTGGTTCATATCTATCCGCTTACGAATGCGAGTCGTAGCCTTTTCTTTTTCCCCTGCTCAACGAATGCTTGGGGCATGCTGTGCCTTGACATGACTTCGTCCAAGCTAGAATGCTCGGACGAGACGGAATGCGATCGGCAACGGAATTTCACTTCCGCAGAGTCAATACAGACAGACAATTTCTCTCGACAATTTCTTGCAAGCTTGAAATATAAGTATCGACTGGTCTCGCCTGAAATGGTTCGGACAATCTCAAGCTTCAGTCAAAACTCAACAAGTCACCTTGAACTAGATTCCTTTTTTCCCTCCTCCTTCTTCTACCACCTTGGGAAAACAGAAAAAATCTTGACCGTTTCTATCGCTGTAATGAAGTTCGCCTTGGTTCTCGCCCTCACCACCGGCCTAGCGTTGGGCACGCCCTTTGGTGGTAAGGGGGATGAACCTACAGAGAAAAAACCTACAGCAACGGCAACTCAAATGGAGGACTCACAACAAAAAGAGGAATTTTGCAATAATGAATGGACTCAATGGAAGATGCTGTCGGCTAAGAAGAAAACTTGTGATGAGCTGATGAAGCATTGTCTGGAAAAAAACATAGCGGCCAAATACGAAACACTCGCCGTATGTATCGGAGAAACCACCTTGGAGACCAAAATGTTGGCAGAAGCTGGCGAAGATGAAACCACCCCAGAGCCTGTGCCCGGTTACTGTGCAGACTCAGTCCTGGTACACGGAAGGTTTCTCGAGATGTCTGAATGCGAGAAACTTATCAAGAAGTGTCAAGAAAACAAAAAGGGCATAAATGCGAAAACATGTGCCAATGACATCCTGGTACTATGGTTGGACAAAAGAGGGCTACCAAAGTCAGCAGCTGGCGCAAACGCTGCCGCCACAGTGAAGCAGGAGGTAGCCGGCAAAAAAAAGCAGGAGACTGTCGGCAAAAAGAGGATGGGGACTTTCGGCAGTTATGAGCAGGGTCCTTTCAGCAAGGTATGTGTCTAAAAACATTGTCGGTTTCTGTCAGAAAAAGCAACCCCAGACTACGGAGCAATGTTCTGATAAAGACATAGTGATTTCAATGGCCAAGAAGAGCAACGAGCCTTGAGAGAAGAGACTCGCCGAACAGCCGACAATTTCAACGAAGCCAGGTACAAGGCACTTGTTGATAAAGGTCAAAGTCTTGCGCCACCGAAACATGTGCCGAAACGCTGATGAGGGGGAGTAACGTGAGGGGCTGCGTCTTTGCTTCCATTGCTATCTTTTTTTTTTGGGTTGTGTTTTATTAGAGAAACCAGATAGAAAGTAAAGACATACGGTTTCACGCACAACATTTGAGTCTCGTACACTGATGTCGTTGCACTTCCCTTCCGGAAAGTCCCGTGTCAAGAATTCCAGTCCCTGCTTTATCGGGCCAAGTAAATTATATTGAGCACGTTTAACATGTTTGGCATTAGCCTCGCTCATATAGTCCAGGGCCGCGAATTATTCTCATGCTTGTTCAGTACCCCCTCTGCTCTCACACATGTTCATAGATTAAAATTTGGGAGTGCCCAAGTGTACCAAATAGTGATGCGTCAAGTATGTATTAATCCATAAACATGAACCTTTGCAAATCTTGTGAATGACCTAGCCATATATCATATCATGCCAACAAGGTGCCAGCAAGAACAAAGCTTGGATTCGGGCCACCAGTGTATTGAATCGCATTCAGGGCTCTTGGCTCTTTGCCACTGCCGATCAAAACGACCGGGGATGCACTCAAAGGCTAAAGCCTACTCTTCGCCTCACGGGGAAGGCATGCCACAATAATGGACCACAATTATGCAGAAGACTGCCACGTCACGCGCCGCAGAAATTGTACGAGGCATTATCTCATCGGATAATTACGTATTTTATGCGAACCTATCTACCCCACTGAATGCGCGGCGTTTTTGACGACTCCTCTAGAACATTTCGCAGGAGGCACAAAATTAAAAGAGCCACAGGGAACAGGCGTATTACGTGGCAGAAGGGATGCATTTATCGGCGACACCTTGAAGAAATGTGATGATGAGGTGGAAACTATCCTGCTCGTACAGGCTTCAAGATTCTGTCTTGATGTCTAGGTCACTTCCAGAATGAAGACGCGAGTCATGTGCATGACTCCTATGATCATGACGTGGGCGAAGCGTGTTGCGCAGGGGGAAACAATGAAAGAAAAGGAAAGTTTGTGATCCACACGGTGAAGGAACTTACAGGTTCATCATAATGCGGGCAAGTCACGTCACTAATACGATGTAAGTGAAACTACGTGCCTCCGTCTCATCGATTCCTAATTGTACAGCTAGCATGTTCATGTACCGATTATTCCCAAATTTCCCGCAGCACTAGTGACATCGCTGCGTGCAGATAAATCGCTCAACCCAGTGCATTCTAGATTATGATCCATTTACCCCATATATCGAGTGGCGAATCAATTGTGTCCAACGTAGGCGAATGGATGGGACTAGCTGGGCGCTCAGCCTCGTCTTATTCAAATTTAACACTGATGTTTGCATGCATAATCAAAAAAAATTACAGCGCATTGATATTCTACTATACGAAACGTTGTGTGATCGTGCTGGGTCAGTCGTGCTTCTGGGCTTTTTGGGATGCATCAAGATGCTTGGATTTGGTTCGTAACGTGGCGCCGTCGAGGATGGAGGCTTGAGCGGGACAACAGGTGACTTTTGACGAAAGAGTTAATTGTCAGAGAGAAGCTAGAGAGTTTCCTCCCATTCTTTTGCGTATAACCATAAAAAGAGCGTTTAGTCTCGATAGTTTTGCACTCAATCCGCCCGTGCTTCACTCACGAGCCACCACCTTGAAACAACGCGATTCGTCATATCTGCCTTTTACTTCTCTTCATACAGACAAACCCAAACGCAGAATCTTTTCCCACTGCAACCATGAAGGCTGTCCTTGTTGTTCTCCTCGCTTCCAGCCTGGCTTTGGCCACGCCGCAGGACAGCAAGTTTGACACGGCAAAATACGATGCTCCAGATATCAAAGTGTCCGACTTGAACACTGCAGATGACAAATTCAAATACTGCAACCTGCCTTGGATGCAAGACAACTTGCCATCCTGCGCGACGGCCTTGGATAAAATGTCTGTCAGAGAATATGAATTCTGGCTCTCAAGCATTGCTCAACTGCATCAATGATAGCGATAAACGCGACATTCTCATTAAAAAACTTGGTGGCGATACCGGTATTTGCGGCTCTGTTGGGCCGGAAAAGTGCGAGGAATTTGCCGAGCGGTGCGTCGCAATGCAGATTCCCGACCTGGAGAAATGCGTCAAGGACCATGTCGAGTCTTGGACGCAGAATGGCAACAGGCGAGGCTGAGCTACAGCAAACTCCATCTCTTTGTCAGATCCCATTTGTACCTAGAGGCCTTGTTTATCATGCCGATGTCTATGAAAATCAAATGAAACAGAACGAGGGTTAAGTAGCCCTTTTATCATCTGAACAGGTTCATCATACGGTGTCATGAGCATTTGAACCGAAAACGTTGATGTCGTCGGATTTCTCTATCCTCCAGCTCGTATCAACATCACTCTTCGCCGAACTAGGCAAGGGCGCTCATCAGGCAGCGTAATTGAGAACATCAAGCACGCTTGACATTGGCAGTGCAAGGTTTCTCATCCTGCACATCATCTTGAAGCTTGTACAAAGTCTAAATTTCTGTTTGGAAAGGGCAACGGGAATTCAGGACGACAATGTATTGCATATTACACAGATTGTAGGTTGTGTTCTCGCAGTATGCTGGTTTCACACGGCCACAACCCTCAGCCCAGAGTCCCTTGCTTGGATACATCAACTCAGTGGGTGCTGCTACGTTCAGCAAGTGGCTACGCGTAGAAAGGTCGACGGATTTCTGCCAAGCACATCCAGGCGAAGCCCTGATTCCTTAGGTCAACTTTGGGTGGTGTCAGGGTCAATGCCGGAAGAGTGTCAAATTTGCACCTAGCTAACTACTAACTCCTAGCTAAACTTAACTTAATTAATTTTTATTTTTTTCTTAATATTTTAAAATAAAAGCCTTTTTTATATAAATAATTATTTAATTAGTTTTATAATTAATTAACTTTAATTTCTTTTTAAGGTTTTTAAAGTTATATTTTATAATTTCCTTAAGCTTACTTTAATTTTATTTTTAACCTTCGCGCCCACCGTGTTACCCGCGCTCCGGTGATTCACTTGCGCGGCCTGACAGGTGGCTTGAGGCTTGGACAGAAAATTGCCATGCGAACGAGTCATTGACGAAAAGACGACAGGCCAGACCCGGACCCCATCTCAACTGACCGTCGGCACTAAGCAAGCAAGCTAAATCAGGATTCTGCTAGTCGCACAACCCATCTAGGTATTTATGGATAGGGAGGACATACTTTTGCGGCATTAAATGCCATACCAGGTTTGGAAATGTTGAGACCAGAAATACATGGCTTAAGGGCCGTCTTCCCGTGCGTCGTCTTTTTTTCTTTTTCTTACCTTTTTCTTTTTGCTCGCCGACTTTTTCCACATTTCACGTCTTCACTTTTTCGTCAAGCACCATGCAGTTTTCGTGGTTGGCATGGGCAGCCGGGACTGCCGTCGAAGTAGCGGCCCGTCCGCAAGACGGTTCACCTGCAACGTCGCAACCTGCTTCTCCTCCCATGGGCAAACCTTCGGCTGAGCTCATCGCTCTTCATGACGATCTGAAGGACAAGGGTGAACAAAACAGCAAGAATAAGAAGCTGTCCGCGTCATGTCTTTGAGCTCATAGTTGACTCCTTTGAAGGCGTCGTTGAGGGTCTGGACCTGGCGTCCGATGGTCTCATTTTGAGTAAAGTGAGCGGAAAATTCTCACCATATCTCACCCAGGAGCGATGTTGGGAGAATTTTCAAGGTGGAAAATGGAATGTAGGGTGAATAGAAATAACGTACACTGGCGCGCTGGAGCCCATTCTCCGATTCGGTAACCACGTGGAAGTACGTGGGAACCATGAATGTGCGCGACGTCAACCCATCATGGGCTCGAGACAAGGACGAGGACAATATGCTCACTAAGAATCGGAATGGAGATGCCAGCACTCTCCATATTTTCGTCCTCGATTTCGTCTCCAACAACAATGGCGACCCTCTCCCAGGGAAGGCAGGGTATCCCCAAAAGGCCATGGGGGAGCAGAAAGATGGTGACAAGACAGACGCCGTCGTCGTGCCGCTGGACAATCTTCCTGGAGATAAGTGGCAGACACAAATCATGCGCGGGACAAATGTTGTTCAAGAAGTCGCCCACAGGCTTGGTCTTCTGAACGCCTACTTCGTTTGTGAGGGGAGCAAAACTGCACGAGTTCGGGAGATCGTGTCCAGGACACGTCGGCGCATACTTCGTGGTCGAAGAAGGGAAAATGATATAAATGTGATGGGGAGAATGAATGTACGGGGAAGAAGGAACTTTTGGATAATTTTATGAGTGCTGGCGACGAGTGAGTTTTAATTACGCTGGGTTTTTCTTCTTCTCTTCTTCACCGCTAACAATGGTTTCTTAGTGAATGTCGAAACAAATTTACTCCTGGGCAATTGCATCGTGTCCGGGACATCATTGCTTAGACTCGTGAGAAGCCCGAGTCAAAGGATCCAAGTAAACCATAACCCTACAGACTTGAATCAGGCTGATGCTTCTCGTCCTTTATGGAAAGAGAAAATTAAATCAATCAAGAATCATTCTATTGGCATCTCCGTCCTCTTGGCAAATTGATTTGAACTACTTGACCATGCCCGAGACTAAAACAGCCACCCCAAGTCACCATCCTTGACTTCTGCTTGCATCATAAACGTACCAAAAAGAGACGGTGAGACGTTTGAAGAGATGGAAATGCATTACGACTTTGAACATTTGACACGCGCAAAGTAGCAGGAGGGCTTTATAGTTCCAGGTTATTTGGGCTCACAACGCAATTTCTTCGCTTCTATCCCGAAAACTGTACGACATGAAACGTTTGGCCCTGATAATTGATCACCGGCGTGCTGTGTAGATCGAGATAAAACGTTGAGGACGGGTGATAGTCAATTCAAGAGCCTGGAATAGGAGATGTTCATCACCACCCCGCCTATGATGCACGCCTCATGACAGTAGACCTCTGGACCTGCCGAGTTGAACTTCAACATGCCACTGTGACCAATATTTCAAGTGACACTTAGACAGGATGTTTTGCTAGTGGATTCTTTTCATTATCCTCCGACTATCCATTGCGGTCGCTTAGTCACTTGACGGAGTTGGATTATGGCATATCTTGCAAGCAGACCGGGTCAATGAAGGCGGCATACACGAAATTGATCCTAGCAACACCTTGCCATGAAGTAAAAACTGTCTCGTGTTCATTTTACGGACACCGAAATAGTCACGTCAAAAACTCGGGTAGGAAGACACTCAAGGTGCGAGCCGACCTGTGTTGACTTTCTGTCATATAAAGCACACGCATACGCACACAAGAAGAGAGAGAAAAAGAGAGAGACAGAGAGGACTGAAATGCCAAGTACTTGCCACATGGATCAATGAGTCCCGTCTCGAATGAGCACGAAGCCAAAGGAAGAAAAGTCTATTGACAATGAAAGGCTAGCGCATGAACTTTGCGCAGTGAAAATCTCAAACGGGACCAGGCTATTTCATCGTGAGCTCTCTTCATCAGTCTTGAGCAGTCAAGTTCGTTTTCCTGACCCGATGTAGCCCCCCAGCCTCATGGGGGACATGCAGATCGGAACTTTCTGGTTCCTAGAAGACACCGTTCCTCCAGCCCGCACTGATGAATCAGACAAAGCCCCATAACCTCGACATGTGCAATTTCGCGCGAAAAGAAAAACAAGACCAAAAAAAAGGCGAGTCTCTTCCATAATATCCCGCCTTAGTGAAAGTGCAGCTTGCCGACGTTGAATCGCTTTTGCCAAGTTATAAAAATGCTTCTCTAGAATATCTTTGCCTTGTTTTTGCCCCTTTGCCCACCTCATTCTTTCTTCGCGCCCGCAATCAGTTGGACCTGAACAAACTCTGCCAGATTGTGCAACGTCTTTTGGGGATTCACAATGTCGAGAAACGGCACGTCAACCTTGAACGTGTTGAAAAGCCAAGTGCGGAACTCGGCAGCAAGCATGCTGTCCACGCCGAATGAAGTGAGCGACGCACGCTCATCGACCGCATCGAGCTGCATCAGGATGAGATTGCTGAAGCGCCGCTTGGTCAGGCGAAGGACGGCGTCGTGCAGTGTAGGTGCGCCGGCCTCGGGCATCAGCTGAGGGACGACGTTGGCCGGAACGTCACTCATCCATTCGGCGGCGGGCAAGGCCTGGCCGGCGTCGGTCCCGTTCTCGTCCTCCTTGGCGTCGCGCTCTGAGAGCAGAGACGCCGCCAGAATCGACGTGCGGGCCTCGTCCATGACCCCGTTGTTTACCTCGAAGCCCTGGGCCATCAGCTTGCGGACGCCGTACGACTCGAGTCCAGTCAGGATATGAGCGGCTCCTTGTCCTAGGTTCGAGTTCAGGGCAGTATGAGGATCGTCGTGACCTGGGATGGCGATTCCGTAATCGAGTACCTGGAGAAACTCGTCTTCGTTCAGAGGCTGGATACCCTTGCGCAGCAGCATGGCCTCAATATCGGGGTTCTCATGCAGATAGCCAACCTCGGAAATCATGCCCAGGCCAATCGACACGGCGGGCTTACCCTGTGAGCGGCGCCAGCTGGCAAAGGAGTCGAGAAAGCCGTTGGCAGAACAGTAATTGCTCTCCGTGGCGGTCCCGCAGCTGCCCGAGATAGAGGACGTCATGAGGAAGAAGTCGAGGTCGCGGTCGTGGCCCTCGAGCGCATTGTGCAGGTTCCAGGTGCCCTTCCACTTTGGCTGAATGCCCGTGTGCCACGCCTTGTTTTCCATGACGGTGAAGAGAGCCTCGCTCAGGCCCATGGCGGCCTGGATCACACCGCCAATGGGACCGGCCTCGGCCGACGCAGCAACCGCTTCTCGGACATGCTGCTCGCTGCACACGTCTCCCCGAATGACGGTGACGTGAGCGCCGGCGCTTCGCAATCGCGAGACAAGCTCGGCCGCGCTGGCCTTGTCGCATCCGGAGCGACCGAGGAAGCAGAATTTGCGGGCGCCCCGAGACATCATCCAGCCGCTGAGACTGCGACCGAGCCCACCGAGGCACCCGATGAGCAGGTACGTCTTGTCAGGGTTGAAGACGGCGCGGTAGGTCGGCGGAGATATCTGAACCCGGCTCTTGGGATTCTCCATGGAGACGACGACCTTGCCGATGCGGTCTTTGTTTCCAAAGTATCGGTATGCCTTGCCAATGTCGGCAATGTCAAAGGTCTTGATGGGCGAGGCCTTGATCGTTCCGGCGCGGTACATGTCAATGACTTCTGCCGTACACTTGAAGACGAAGTCCTGGTAGTGAGGCTCGGCGTAGAAGAAATCGGCAAGGTCAAAGGCGGTGAAGGTGGCATTCTTCAAAAACGTGTGCATGCTCAAGTTGCCGGCGTCGATGAGCTCGCGCTTGCCAATCTCGACAAATCGGCCAAAGGGAGCGATGCAGGACCAGGATGCGTGCATCAGGTCCCCAACGAGAAAGTTGACAATGACATCAACGCCTCTGGAACCGGTTGCTGCCATAACGTTCTCTTTGAAGGACATGTCACGCGAGTTGAAGATGTTTTCGTCGGGAATGCCAACTTCCTTGACGAGGTATTCACGCTTCAGCTTTGATCCCACGGTGGCGTAGACAACGGCGCCTATCTGCTTGGCTATGGCGATGGCGGCAAGACCAAAGGCGCCGGTGCCGGAATGGATCAGAACAGACTCGCCGGCACGGAGACGGGCCCGTTCGCGAAAGGCAATGATGGCAGTGCAGTAGACAGTCAGAAGGGTAGGCAGGACCGTGAAGTCTTCCTCCGGTAGCATCTTGTGGACAGACTCGACCCTCACTCGTTCGGTGGTGCCGAATCGGTTGGGGAAGAAACCGACAACACGGTCTCCGACCTTTAGATGCTGCACATCAGGACCGACGGCCGAGATGACACCGCTAAAGTCGTACGCGAGGGTCGACTTGCGAGTCTCGACGCGTCCATTGAGAGCGTAGACGTCCTTGGCGTTGAGACTGACGGCCCGTAGATCGACATCTACAAAGCCAGGCGCGGGTGCCGTCTCGGGATCGGATGTCTGTTGGAAGTGAATCGTGTCCGTCATGCCGACTTGGCCGATCGACAGCTTGGAAGGGCCGACTTGTCCGAGCGGAACGGTTTCAAAGGCATCGGTGCACATTCGCTGTCGGAAAAGAGTGTTCAGTTGCTCGTCTGGAGCAAAACGACTGACGTACAACACTCCATTCTTCTGGATAAACTCCTTATCGTCAGTGGCAAGCCGGGGAGTCAGTGCCAAGGAGATGTTGGTGCAGATGGAATGTTCACGAGTTGAGCTGGCAAAATCAGCACCAACATCCAAAACGGTATATCGCAAGGCTGGCTGCTCGAGCATCAGGGCTCGAGAAAGACCGCTGGACAGGGTCAGGTCCGGATTCGGTGCAGAAAGCATGTCTGCGCCGGTCAGCCACAAGAGCTGTTCGACATTGTTCGTTATGGTGCGGAACCGGTCCATGTCCTCGCCGCTCATGGAGGCGAGCAACTCGCGCTCCATTTCCAAAAGCGAGATGCATACGGTATGCTCGCTGAAATCTGAAGCTTTGACGTCGCGTAAGGTGGTGGTGCTCAGCCGGCTCACACCAGCATCGCGTTTGAAAAATGATTCGATGGCCTTTGACAGCCGTTCAATGGCGGGTGAAGCTTCGCTCGGCTTCACAATGACAATCTCCTTACCTTGTAGGGCGGCAGCGGTCGGAACACGTACAGCCAAGAGAGTGTCATTTGGAAGCTCCACAGTCACGAACCCCCTGCCGTTGAGACTACTGACAGCATCCTCCGTCTTGCGGGTGAGGATGACGCCGTGCTCAGATACGAGAGACAAGACGTCGTCTTGCGAGGCCTCGCCCCAAACCTTGCCGGACACGGAGTGATGAGGTATCACAACCGTATCGTAGCTCTCACAAGCTTTAGGGCTATCCACGGAAATGGTGCCCTGTTCATCGATCCTCGCATCGTGCCAAAGCTTGAAGCGGGGGAACGCTGTGTCCTTACCGAGTAGGAACTGGCAGTCTTTGGCCGTCCATTGGCGATCCTGACCGAGCTCCAGCACGCTCATGCGGGGGTTCTTGTGTCCGAGGAGATCGAGACAGGCGGCCATGACAACAAGAGCGTCGTTGTCTTTGAGATCACAGGATTGCTGTGATGCAAATGAAGCGATGTATTCTCCAAAGGCAACCTTTGAGCCTGGCTGAATGTTAAGGACATCAGGCTTCCACTGGACACGCAGACACGGCTGGCGCTGGAGGTAGATGCTCGTCTCGGCCTCAACCGGCGACCGTCCAGTGTACGCATTCATGCGCAGATGGGGCATATCGATGACGGGCGTCCCGTCTGGCAGACGAAGCGTGAAGGCCACGGCCCGCGTCGACATGCCAGTCTTCTCCATGATGGAATGAATGCTGCCCTCGGTTTGTCCCAGACTTGCCAGGCCACCCGCGGGAAGCTGAATAGTGCAGCTGGACACAAAGACGGGTACATAGGCGCGCAGGGAGCTCACATTACCGGCAGTCCCGCCCATGATGGCCGCCTGGAAGCACGCATCGATCGTGATGGGATGCACGGCGTAGAACATGTCGACTTCGCGGAGGGAGGGGGGCTCGAAGAGCGCCTTTGCCACAGACTCGGTCGAGATGCGGCTGCTATCGGTATGCAGGCAGGTGAGGGACTGGAAAGCAGGTCCAAAGTTCAGGCCTTCTTCCTTGGACTTGGTGTACCACCTGCTCATTCCCCAGGCCTCGAGGCCTTGTTCGGACACGAGGGAGCATCCGTCATCGGATTCCATGGCTGCGCTGCTTGCGCAGATGCCTCCCCTGCAGTGCAGCGTCGTGTTTCCAGAGATCCACGAGGAGATGGAAAATTCGTACCAAAGATCTGACATGTTGGCTGTGGAGATTTTACGCCGAGACAAGACAGTGTGCAGCTCCGTCTGGTCAAAGTCTGCGTTGCTGTCGTCGGGGACGACAAAGGCCGCGCTGATGTTTACGTTTTCAAACTCGAAAGACATCCTATCTCCTGCCTGGAGCCTGCTCTTCAAGTCTTCAACTTGTGAGAGGGCCTCAACGGCCATGGCCAGGTATGCTGCCCCCGGGAGGACGACTTGCGTCTCGCCAAGCTTGTGGTCGCGTAGCCAAGGCATCTGGGAAATACAGATGATGTTTCGCCAGTTCCATTCGATGCCGTTGCCCGAGGTTGCTTGAGTTCCGAGAAGCTCGTGGCGCGGGTGTTTGCGGAGACGGTGCTCGACGCTGGCGCGTGGCTCATGCCACGGGAGCGGCTTGGAGTAGTCCCATGGGTAGGAGAGAAGGCTCAGCTTGGAGACGTCGTAGATGGTCGGAAGGCTGTTAACTGCGGTCCAGTTCAAGTTGTGGCCGAAGGAGAACAAGGTGCCGGCGAGCCTCTTCATGTTGACGTAGGCGTTTTCCTTCCTGACGAGCGTCGTGGAATAGGGAACAGCGTCCTTGTCCCGCTTCGCACTTTTGCGGATCTGCTGAATAGGGCCTTTTAGGGCTGCGTGGGGCCCGAGTTCAACCAAATGGTGGTTGTCCTTGGCGATGAGAGTGGTCAACGCCGCGCTGAACTGGACAGGCTGCTCGAGGTTCCGGCGGAAGTACTTTGACATGTCGACAGACGAGTCCACCATCCCGAGAGCCTCAGCAGAGTGACCGACAGTGCTGAACATGCTGACTCGCGATTCACCGGGCGCGTGGCTCTTGTCTGTCAAGTGGGGAGTGACGAGCGACTCATACAAGTCGCCAACCTCGACCATCATGTGGGAGTGATATGCGCGCCCTCCCGTCTCGAGCTTTCGTGCGAGCTTAGCCTCCTTCTGCAGGTTTGCTTCGAGGGCGTCAATGTCCCCGACCGCACCACTGAAGGTGACCCCTTCAGGAGAGTTGAAGCAGGCGACGCAGACTTCCTTGAGATCCAGCTCCTGAATCAGGTCCTTGGCCGCGTCGCCGCTGACGGCGCTGGCCAGCATGGCACCTCGCGACTGCAACTTGTCCACAGCAAAGCCTCGGAAGTAGGCTGCCAGGATGGCCTGAGAGGAGGTCAGCAGACCGGCGCTGTAGGACGCAGCAATCTCGCCGGAAGAGTGGCCGATGACGGCCGAAGGACTGACGCCCCACGAACGCAGCATGTTGACGAGGCCAATCTGGACGGCCGTGCAGATTGGTTGGCTGCGCGTGACGTGGTTAATTTGGCTGGTTGCCGGTGGATCAAGAATGGTCTGCTTCAGAGTCCAGTCTGGGCGATGCTCCGTGGGCAGCGCCTGCAGAACCTGGTCAAGATCATGGATGGTGTCCCTGAAGCCATCGTCCTGCTCCATGAGATCCTTTGCCATCTGAGGATACTGCGCACCCTGGCCGGTGAAGACAAATGTCAGTGGGAAGGGGCTCGCCCCCGAAACGGCCTTGTCACCCGCATCAGAGACGTCAAGCACTTTGGGCCCGGACACGGAGTTCACCGAGGCCAGAACGAAGTCTCTTCTGCGCATCCTGGTCTGTCGCTTGCTCAGCACCGAGGCCAAGTCGCTGACCGCCTGGGCGTCGGTACGCTCGAGCATGTCGCGGACCTGCTGGCGACGCGCGTCCAGCGAGATACCTGACGAAGCAGAGAAGGGCAGGACAAACACCTTGTCGTCTGAGGCGGCGTCATCTCCATTCGTCGATTGTGCGTCTGGCGACCCAGCCGGGGTTCCGCTGAAGTAGCTGTCAAGGGCTTCAAGAATGACATGAGCGTTGGCTCCCCCGTACCCGAAAGAGTTGACGCTGGCGCGGCGCAGGTGTCTTGGCCACGCCTCGCTGTCGTGCAGAATCTTCATGTTACGCTCTTTGAGCTTCACTGTTGCGAGGCAGTATCAGCAAGCTCTTCTCGATCTCTTTGCAGCCGTTTGGGATGTGCCTACATTTTGGATTTTCTTGTGTCACCCCATAGGTAGGCGGGATCACACCGTGCTCAAAAGCGAGCACGACCTTGATGATGGAAGTCAAACCGCTTGCGGCTTCGCTGTGTCCCATGTTGGGTTTGACCTGGTGCGAAAGTTCAGCGTGCGTGGCCCCAAATTGACGGCGTCGCAATAAGTAGGAAGTTACTCACCGATCCGATTCTTAGTGGCTCCCCGTCACGACCGGCGAAGCAGGCCGCGACGCCGTCCACCTCGATAGGGTCGCCGACAGGCGTGCCAGTACCGTGGCACTCGACATAATCAGTCTCGGTGAACGAAAGGCCCGCGTTCTGGTACGCCTTTCGAATGACGGCTTCCTGCATCTTGGCATCCGGGAGAGTAATGCCAGGAGTTCGGCCGTTGCTTTGAGGAAGAGTGAGCAAACGGAAAAGGTCCCACCGAAAGCAACGTCATCAAGTCAACTTACGCGTTGATTGCAGTGCCGCGAATCACTGCTCGAATGTTCTGGCCCTTCTGGATGGAAGATGCCAAGCGAGTAATGTATATAGCATTGACCGCCTCTGCACGAGCGTAGCCATCCGCCGACACGTCAAAGGTATGGCATGCCGAGGTTGGCGAGAGGAATCCACCCTTGGCCGTGCCAAAGTGCTGTTCGGGTGACGTGATCAAGTTGGCGCCTGCGACAATGGCCGACTCACAGTCGCCATTTTGGACGGCGGAAACGGCTTGATGGAGAGCGTAGATGGTGGACGAGCACGCCGTGTCCAGGGTCAAGCTGCGCAAGCAAAGTCAGCAGAGGCATCGAAAAGTGCCATTGCATGCAAGACAAGACCTATGAAGTCTGAAGCTTACCTGGGACCGTGAAGATTGAAAACGTGGCTGATGCGATTGGACATGATGGAGGTGCCGCCGCCTGTGGCAGCCAACCGGTGGACATAGTCAGTGTCGCGAGACTGCATGACAGAGTAGTCAACGGTAAAGTTTCCAACAAAGACGGCCGTGTTGGAGCCGGAGACGTCCTCCATGGACAGACCGGCGTCTTCAAAACACTCGTAAACCACCTCAAGCAGCTTCCGCTGCTGAGGATCCATATACGAAGCCTCGAGGTTGTTTATGCCGAAGAAGGAAGGGTCGAATTTGCGGACGTCTTCATCCAAGAAATATCCCCCGTCGACATTCATGACGCCGGCTCTGCTCCCGTCCTTGTTGAAAAAGCCGGCGACGTTGTAGCGATCCAGGGGAACGGCACACTGGGCAGTCTTCTTGCTGGACAGGAAGTCCCAGAGCCCCGACGGAGAGGTTATCCCGCCAGGGAGATGACATGCTTCGCGAGGACATGCCCATGTCAGCAACGATGTTCTGTTTCTACAAGAGGCAAAAGCCGAAACAAGGCAGAGCATACCCATGCCAGTGATGCAGACTGAATTGTCTTCCCGCAAGCTCAACGCACTGGGCGGGCTCGAAGCATTGAGAGATCCATCTGGAAGACGGACGGTGTCGGTGATGGAGAGGTTTCCCTTTCCCATGTCCCCCACAAAATGGTAATGCGGCGTCTTGACACCGGGTCCAGCATATTCCGCATACTCGGGGGTTTGCATCGTGAGAGCTGGGATTCCGACGACGCGAAGTTGCGATGGGAGGCGCGGTTGTTCGCAAAAGGGATAGAGTCGTCCGTTGCGGAAGGGTGTTTCTATCAGAGGTTCTTAAACCAGTCACATATCTGGCTGGGGACGTCTGCCTTGATGAGATGAAGCACTCTTGTCGAGAAGCAGTCCTTTAATAAGGTTCATCTAAGTGCTGGCAAGAGCAATGGTTACAGGCGTCAGAGATCCGCCACTTCTCGAAATGGTCTCAACAAGCGACCAAGGAGGCGAATCCCTCGAATGCGGGTTTTGGAGGTCGGACAATAGATGAGTCTGACAGCTCAACGGCGCGCCCGGCCACGACTCAAAGGGAAACTAGAGTGAAGAATTGCCGTTAAACACGTCTTATCCGGCCTTGATGCCGAAGGCTGAAAGATTACGCAGTGAGCACTTGCCCGCTCCGCGTTCCATGTGGCGAGCACAACATTGTCCAGTCAGATGAAAGACCAAGTCACCTTCACTGCCTGTTGAAACAGTTTACATCGGCGTCCTTTGTTGAAACGGACCGACTTTACAGACTGGGTAGTCCTGCCAGTCGAGAGATGAGATACGCGTTTACAAACTCGGCTTCGTCTGGCGAGGAGTGCGGATCCCTGACCTTGGTAACCAGGATTTCGGTCAACGAACTTCTCACGAAATAATCGAGAGGCAATGAGAGGCAATGATTGTTCTTGCCTTGGTAGGTCAAGCCCAGGAAGAAGTCCCCGAGGCTTGACCCAGGACGGGCAATTTGATCCGGACAGTTGCAGGACCCTTTGACACGCCGAGGCCGCCGCGTAAGCAAACAGGTATATCAAGCCCGCGTTTCTCGGAATGCCGACAACATGTTTTGGTCAGCAATCAATCAGCGACATTATTCCCCGAAACAAAGACCATGGAGATCAACGGGAATGCGTTCATCGTGGGCGGCGGTGAGTGGCCTTGGGAGGACGAAATGGATGGATGGCTGGAGGACAAGGACTGACTAACTGACTCGGATGGCCAGGGAGCGGCATCGGCAGGGCATGCGCACTCGGCCTGGCCAAGGATGGCGCAGCCGGCATCCTCGTTGCGGACATCAACCTCGACGCAGCGGAGCAGGTTGCGGCGGGATGCAAGGCCGTGGCAACGGCCGCTGGCTTTCGCGCCCTGGCGACTCGGATCGACGTGACGGAGGAGGAATCGGTGGCCGAGGCGACCAGGCACATGGTGGACAAGTTTGGCCGGATTGACTACTGCGTCAACTGCGCTGGGGTGAGTCCAGTTTCCGTTCCCGTCTGCACGAGGTGCTGGCATCGCTGCTTCCCCCCCCCCCCCGAACCCCATCTTGACACTCCAACTTGGCCGTTTTCCCGCACCCGCACAAAACTGGATGCTGACTGTGCTGACGCGATGGAAACCACCCCGGAGCTCAGATTGGCGTGCAACTTCCCCGCGACATATCCGAGGCCGACTATGGCGAGTTTCGCCGCTTCCTCCGCATCCACGTCGAGGGGACCTTTCTCGTGACGCGCAACGTGACGGCGGCGATGCGAGACCAGGAGCTGCGACCTCAAGCGGAAGGCCGGGGAGGAACGCGAGGGGCCATCGTCTCTCTGGGGTCGGGAAACTCGTTTGTCGCCGTCCCTCAATTGGTCCAGTACACGACGGCCAAGCACGGCGTGCTCGGCCTGACCAAGAACGCGGGTATGTTTCCTCCTCTTGGCCCCGGCTTCGGCACGGTTTGGCTGCCAAACGCCCTCCGTTTCCGATCAATGAACCCATGCTGATGAGAAGTGTCTCACTCAAAGCCCTGGACAATGCCCCCTTTGGCATCCGCGTCAATTGCGTGTGTCCGACGTGGGTGGAAACGCCAATGATCCAAGGCGCCCGCGACGGCGGCGTCGACATCGACAGCTGGGTCAAGGGCATGGTGCCTCTGGGACGCATCGCCACGGCCGACGAGGTGGCCGACGCCGTCATCTTCCTCTGCAGCCCCCGCTCGAGCTACGTGACTGGTTCGGGCTTCGTCATTGACGGGGGGACCACCCTGACCTGCCACGTGTAGGTGTAGGCCGCGCGGCAGAGTTGTGGCAAGAACTTGCCTATTTTGTATCTCAGCTTATTTCTGACACTCGCTTATCTTGCCCGAGTTCCATGTCAAGTCCTTCCTTGCGCTTATGGTAGATTCCGCTGTTGGCGGCCGGCAGCGAGCGGCAGCGCTTACGCCCGCCAAGGATGTCTCGGCCGGCGCTTTTTTTTTTGCCCATTCCACTCATTGCCTCGGGAAAGACTTGCATATGCCTGTGCGCCCATGACTCCAGCCCGTATGCACTGTGTGATCAAGTACTAAATGATGATACCTGCTGCTTCAACGCCGAGCACACGCGCCGTCGAAGACGTACGGCACCAAACGTCAGCAACACACCCTTATTTTTTTTTCTTGGGCATTCCAGACCGTTCTGTGACATTTGCATACTTTGACGTAATCCGCTGCACTCAAACTCGCAAAAATGGTGATTCAAACTCGCCAGGAATCCGCGGTTCCAGTCCAGCAACAGGACAAGACGCAAGAGTCGGAGCTTCTCCTCACGAGCGCCGGCTACGTCTCGACCTTTCCCGCGCCGGGTCTGCGCCGAACGGTCCGACACATCACTGGCCACAACGCCGAGGGCAAGGGCATCTTCCTCCAGACCGACTGCGGCGAACACCACCGCATCATCGGAAACGAGCAGGCCCTGGCCAACATCATCTACTCGACCAAGGAGACTCCTGTCGAGATGAATGGCGACGTGGATCTCAAGTTTGCCAAGGAAAATGAGGTGAGACCTCCCACGTTCCCCTACATCCGTTGAGTATGAACAGAGAGAGAAGAACCTCCGCTAAGCCCGCCTTGCACCCAGCCTCCTCTGCACATCCACAACGGCACCGTCTGCCGCATGATTGACTTTGCCCCCGGCGTGCTGTCACCCATGCACCGTGCCGTCTCGCTCGACTACGGCATCGTCATCGAGGGAGAGTTCAGGCTCATCCTCGACTCTGGCGAGTCCAAGATTATGCGCCAGGGCGACGTCAGCGTCCAGCGCGCCACGGCTCACCAGTGGGAGAACGTCACCGGCAACGGCACCCTGCCTGGCCGCATGATATGGATTCTGCTCGACTGCAAGCCCATCCTCGTCGACGGCGAGGAGCTTAAGCAAGAGCTCAATGAGCTCGAGCCGTACTATGAGGGCCGGTAGATGGCATTGCCGGGATGCTGGGGACGTTTTGTCAAGAGCTAGGGAAGATGAGATTCTCCAGAGTAGTTTGAAGTAAAGTGACGATCATCTAAAAAAAAATGAATTTCTCATCAACTTTCAACGTCGAAATACAAATGACGTGATACCGTGACGCGGAATTTTTTTGGCACTGAATCTGAGGTATCAAATGCTTAATGCAATTGTATTGAGATGAAGTGTTACGTCCGCCGGAGCACATTCCAAGTCTCGCCTCATCTGCAGTCTGTTCATGTTTCATGCCTTGGCGCGTTGGTTTACATGTATCCCTGTCAAACTCGGGGCAAGTTGAACGCGAGGCAAAAGACAACAGCAGCAGCGACACTGCCGATCCCGGGACACAAACTACAATGCTTCATTTTGATGCTTTCTGACTGGTAATCTATTGTATGGTGCAGTATATCCAAGGAATTTCTAAACGACAAAGTATGTCTGCACACTTCTAGGTTCCCCGTTTACCAGCACTCATAGCGTACAACTCTTTCAGTCGATGCAGCTTAAATTCGCGATAAAAAACATAGTCCTACAGATACCATGCGAGGCCATTGAGTCAGCTTATTGCATTCTTCCTATTTCTGTCGCAAAAACGTACCCAAACGGTGCGCCATGCAAAAATGTCCAGAAAACGAATGATGCTAGTTGCGCTTCCGGTCCAGAACCACGCCGAGGGGGAAGCTTGCAGGCTCTGCGACACCACATTTTCAGCATATTTGAATCGACTGGTTGTTTCTTTGAGTCTCAATATTAGCTATCAGCTTGTAAATTTTGTCAGTCAGATGACGTACTGGGTGTTCTCTGGACGTGATTCTTAAAGTCGTCCGCAAGAGGGCTGAAATATGATCCTGGAACATGCATGAGCTCAAACAGTCTCGGTCGTTTTTTAAACATCATGTAGGCAACAAACCTTTGGGCAATTCGCGGTGAATGTCGTTTTTGAGGATATTGGTTCCGACCTCGCCGGATATAACCTGCGGTGGGCATTTTGGTCAACTCGACGGTCAACTCGACGCGCCAGGTGCGGCTAAGGTGTAATACGTACGACAATGACCCTCACACTGAAACGGTCAGAATCAACTTGGCGTAGATACATGCAAGGTTGGCATGGGCTCAGGACGGTCTTACGTACCTAAAGGGCTCCATTTCAAGACGCAATGTGTTGGACCAGTGATGGAGAGCCGCTTTGGACGCATTGTACGAAGCTACGTATTGAAGAGTCAGATGCCACGACGTCCCGCATCATAAGAGACAGAGCACGTTCCTACCTCCGTACACGTATGGCACTACACCACCAATGGAGCCGATGTTGACAACAGCCCCCGCGGCTGAAATCAGCATTGCATGGAAGTGGTGCACCATGCGCATGGGACCGAAGAGATTGACCGCAAACATCTTTTGCACTGCACTGACATCGGTGTCAATGGCCGGCATGGTGTAGCCTATAAACGCGGGCAATCAGCCAGACACTTTTTTCCATCCCTAAGCGAGTGTCAATCAAGCCTTACAGATCCCTCTATTACCAAGACGCTCATCAGTTTCACTGGACGCTTGCTTGACTTTTTGGAATCAATCTCTCCCAACTCACGCATTGTTCACCAAAATGTCCAGCTTGCCTTTGGTCAAAGCAGCCACCTCGTCCTTGAGGGCCAAAATCGACGCCTCGGCCGTTACGTCGAGGGGAAACCATGTGATTCCAGCGTCAGTCAGGTGCTGCGAGTCCTCGTTGGGGAGTACAGTCGCGATGGCGTGGATTCCGCGGCTGGTGTACTCCTTGACCAGGGCTTCTCCGATTCCACCCAAACCGCACCTGGTTAAGAAGAGATCAGCGGTTGACAACCCAAGTATACAGGAGCATTTGCACCACGCACCCCGTCACCAGGGCAAACTTTTGGACTTGACCCATGACAAAGAGTATTCTGGATTTTCGCAGAGAATTGGTTGGTAGTCAGGATTTTTTTTTTGGAAAATGTCGTTGGGGAGGGGATCGAGCTGCTGAGCAAAGTGTCTCAACGAGTGGGCAAACCCTGAGTGCTTGGCTGTTCTTCAACCTTGGCCCGCGTACTCTTGACAAATCGCACATTTACTGCTGATACCCGAAGAAAGGCTGACGTTGCGCATGGCTGCGGAGATGTCGAGGGCAGGGGTGACCGTGGCAGAACAGGGTTCTCGGCGCCACGGGAGTCGTCAGCAACGCCGCCGGGAATGTTCTCCATTCGGCAAATCGGACCGCCGTCGTCGACCGGCCGCGCATGTAAGACACATTATTGTCGGAGTTGATCATACCATTCAGACAAAGCCTACTGGTCGTTCTTTTGTTTCTTTCTCTCACTCTCTCTCTCTCTCTGGTTGAGCGTATGTGTGTATTGTATGTGTTTTTTTTGGGTTGCTGCTGCTTCAGGTAACTTGTCCCATGCGGGTTCTGGGATTTTCAAAGTAATCGCGTCTTTTGCTTTGGAACACTCGAGAAAGAGCATTCATCTGTCCGTCTGCAATCTTCCGCCCGACTCTTCAGGTGTGCACCAACAGCAAGCATGTTTGATGTCTGGGTCACCGTTGCTCTGTGCGCTGCGGTTGCAGTGCTGTGGCGACTGGAAAGAGTTGGTCGAAGGCCGCCGAATTATCCTCCCGGTCCACCGACCCTGCCTCTGATTGGCAATCTTCACCAGATGCCCAAAGTGAACGCCCATTTGCAGTTTCAGAAATGGGCCAACAAGTACGGGCCCATCTACTCGCTGATGCTGGGCACAAAGGTGCTCATTGTCCTGTCATCAGACGTGGCTGTCAAAGACCTGCTGGACAAGAGAAGCGCAATCTACTCGGGACGGCCTGAGCTGTACATGGGACAGGAGATTATGAGTGGCAGCCTCAGACCGCTGTTCATGGTACGTGAGGCTGTCTGCTTGCAGTCCTGGCTTTAAAACGACTACGTGGCCCGGTGTCTCATCCTTGAAGTAGGGCAACAATGCAATTTGGCGCATGGTCCGCAAACTTGCACATGGCCTCCTGAGTGTCAATGTAGCTCGAAGCTATGTCCCCTACCAGGACCTCGAGTCCAAAGGTTTGCTCATGGATCTGCTTCATAATCCGAATGATTTCATGAACCATATCCACCGCTACACAACATCGCTGACGACGCAAATGACTTTTGGGTACCGAACTCCAACAAGTCATGATGAGAATTTGATCGAAATGTTTGAAGAACGTTCCATGACTCCTCCCGCGCATGTTACATGAAACACTCCTAACGCCTTTTGCAGAACTTTGAAGAGCTTTCTGAGATTACGAGCAGCCAGGCAAGTCATGTTTCCTATGGTCAATCATTAACATTCTAATTCCACGTCACGCAAAAGGCCGCAGCGACCCTGGACCTCTTTCCTTTTTTCAGGCTTTTACCTGACATGGTCCTCCCTGCGAGAAGAAGAGGCCGGCAGTATCATAAGAGGGAAAAGCGCCTTTTCATGACACACTTCTTGAATGCTCGGCAGCAACTGCAAAGTGGGAATGCAAAGGTGAGGATTTTGTTTGTACAGTAGAAGACGGTGGGCTGACTGTTGCCTAGCCTTGCTGCTGTATCGATCTACTTCGTGCACAGAAAGAGTTTGACTTCTCCGACGACCTAGCTTGTTATCTGAGCGGCTCGCTACTGCAAGCCGGCGCTGAGACAACGGCAGCCGTGCTCGTTGGCTTCTTCCAAGCTATGCTCGTCTTTCCCGACGTCGCCAGCAAGGCGCAAGCAGAGATTGACGGCGTCTGTGGCGACAGGTTGCCCACGCTCAACGACGTGCCGGATCTGCCTTATATCCGGGGCTGCATCAAAGAGAGTCTCCGATGGATGCCAGCAACAGCTCTCGGCGTTCCTCACGCCGTGACCGAGGACGACGCATACATGGACTACCACATACCAAAAGGTGCGGGCGTCATACTCAACGTCTGGTAAGCTCCGACATTGCCGCTCCCTTTGAAGAAGGATGTGATACCTATTGTCAATGATTCTGATTTGCAAGTCGAAGGGCAATCCACAACGACCCGAAAAGACACGCTGAGCCGCGGCGGTACGATCCAGATCGCTGGGCCGGCAACGACCAGACCTCGGTCCAGGCAGCAGTCAACCCGGACCCGAGCAAGCGCGATCACTTCGTCTTTGGGGCCGGTCGACGACTTTGCCAGGGCATGCACATTGCCGACAGGTCGCTCTTCCTGGCCATTGCGCGCACGCTCTGGGCTTTTGACTTTAAAAGGGCCGTCGACGGGGCAACAGGCCAGGAAATCATGCCCGACGTCGACAATCTGAAGCCGGGTCTATTTCTCTGCCCTGCGCCATTTGCCGCCAACATTGTTCCCAGGAGCGCGGAAAAGGCTGCCGCTGTCAGGGCGGAGTGGGAGAGCGTTACGTCGTTGCTGGATGAGAAGATGCAGTGGAGGGCTGTTCCCGAGGGCCTCAAGTGGCGGGACTATGAGCCGTAAAGTGCGGTTCTGATGTAGGTTAAATGGCAAAAGGTTAGATAGGCTTATCGATTTACAATTCACGTCCAAGTGTCTTTCATAATCGGGACATGACGAAGTTGTCTAGTAATTGCGGAAAAGAGGAGTAGATTTGGAGCTGGGACAAGACGTGGAATGGTCACTGCTTCTGTACACGGAATGATATTCACTTGTACTCAAGCGATGGGGGATCTACGATGACACCGTTTCTAAAAACCCTCGTATTAGAGAGACACTTTAAGAAGGACACTGTTCAAAAATGATATGATACAATCCAGGCAGTGAGCCTGTAATAATACTGTCAATCGGATCTACGGAAGAAGATTATTCTAAAGACTTCGGCACCTGATTACCTGCCGAACTTAACCCTGAAAGGTCTCTTGACCACTGTCGTCAAGTTGGAGCATAAATCTCACTACAAGGCGACAGACTGAGTATCCAAGTTCAGACTTCTGTTCAACGCCCCCTCATGGCCACATCAAGGATACTTCAAGGGGATGGGGTGGTAGTACGCAAAGATGTTGGCCGGATCGTATTTCCTCTTCAGCTCAACCAGGCGAGGCAGCTTGTCCTTTCGGTAAATGTTCTCAATTGGCTCATCACCCCGAGCATAGTTGACAAAGACGACGGGCTTGTCGTATCCCGTGGTGCGAGCGAGGTCGGCTCGCATCTGCACGCCGAGCGTGTTGGCGGTGCGCTCCAATGCCGAGTTGCCTGTGTTCCAGACAACATTGACTGTCCTAAAGCACGTGGATTCTCGTTCAGAAAGGTGCATTGCGACATGCCAGTCACACGAGTATGGGGAGGGGAGAGACAAACATGTAGCCTTTGGCGTCTCGCCAGGGCCAGGCAGACGAGCCATCACCAAACGCGGCAGTGGCCTGATTGGGGAACATTTCAATCACGTAGGTGCTATCTCGGGCCTCGGGGTTCTCGTTGAGGAACGCAGCCATCTTCTCAGAGGCAGCCTGCCACCCAGAGGCGGAGTACTTCTTCTGGTTCAAACTGAAGAGGGATCGGGGCGAGTTGCGTTGACAGAGGAAGGCATCAAAACCACCGCCGGCCCTGGCGGGGATCGTGTTCCAGGGGATCACCGAGGAGGAAGAGGTGATGTTTAGTGCGAAGACGGGAGCCAGGAGCTTGCGACCCTCGGCTTCGGGCCCGTAGTAGACCCAGTCGCCACCGATTTGCACCTGACATTGTGAGCAGGCTGTTTGCGGCCCACAGACGAAAAAAAAACATGCAGAAGGGAAGCGGGGGGTGACGTCAGTAGCCACGACTCACAGAGTTGGTGGTTGAGTTCCAGTGGACGACAATGATCTGAGCGAGATTGCCGGGCATGTCGCTGTAGTGCGACTCCATGAGGTCGAAATACTCCTGGCTACGCTCCGGCGGAAGGTAAAAGTCGGCGAGCAAGACTTTTCCATTGTCCTTTAGCGGATGAATCTTATAAGTGGCAGACACGATGACTCCAAAGTTGGCACCCGCACCGCGGATCCCCCACCAGAGGTCTGGATGGGATGTGGCGGAAACTGTCATGATGCGTCCGTCGGATGCGACGATGCGGACGGACTCCAGTGCGTCTGATAATAGGCCGAGCTCGCCCTGGTGAGAGTGTCAAACCAAGATTAGTCTTGTGATGTCTCACTTTGTTTCTCGAGACCAGCATACCATCAGTCGGCCTATTCCTCCACCAAGAGTCACTCCGATCAAGGAAGGGCACGAGCAGCTGCCAGTTTCTGTGACGTTGGTGAGCAAATTCTGCCCCAAATCAATAGGACGTGATGGATTTCAGCTTTGCACCCACGTATGTAAAAGCCCGCCCGATTCAGTGGCTCAAAGACCTCGCCAGAGATGACGCCGGGACCAATGGTCATGGTCTGAGCCTTGGCGTCAATCTTGATAGACTTCCACTGGCTGAGGTCCAGGGACAGACCATCCTTGAAATCATGAAGGCTGATTGCATAACCATGACCGGCGCCTCGGGTCAGGAAGGGAATCCTAGCCGCGCGAGCAATCCTCACCTGAAGAAAAAAGGTGTCAGTATCTTCTGAAGAACTGTATCAGATGGAAACAGGTTTGCACAAACTGCTTGGCTAATGTCTTGCTCGTTTCCAGGCCGGAGAGCAGCACTGTACGTAGGGGCTGAATACGAAGTCCATCTCTCCGTCGATTGCTCAAACACGGAGGACGGCGGGAAGGAAAGAATGGCACCAGAAGACCATCGAACTGTGCCATCTGTAAGGAGGGCTTTGATGTCTTGATCTGCTCGAGGTTCATTGCCACTGCGTGGTGGAGTAGCAAATGCGTCGGCCAGAGCAAGGCAAGACACCAGCAAGGGCCATGAACGAATGTTGATCGCAAGCATGGTAGTTGACTTGACGTGAAGCCGGGTGCAAGTGAATCGGGCTTGCAAGAGTTGGATCAAGGAAAGCGAGACGTTGTCTGGTGAGGAGACGGACACGGACTGCTGTGTAAGTCCTGACAGAAGAGTCAAAGATGAGCTTCCTCGGTCCCTATTTAAATGCCTGTCAAGGATGACTTCTTTGGGAAACCCGACGTCAGAAGAAAAAAAAGAGAATATATGTCTCTTTCACATGACGCCCCGACCACTCGACATGCGCCCTGCTAAAGAGGACCAGCGATGAGGTGGAAAAGGATGTGGCTGCTTGTGAGAAAGCGCTTCAGTTCCTGATCCCTAAAGACCCACATGATCAGGGAATCCCGTTCATATTCCTCCCTCGTGGAATTTGCCGGCATGGAATCTTGAAAGCCACCGATTCGGCCAAACGGTTCAGGTTCTTCCCGAGAAAAAAAAAAGAGGCCACCATTTCCCGTTGAAGTCAATTCTGGCGCGGACGGCTGAAAGGCGCGACAGGGCCCAGCAGCTAAGGAGCTGAAGGAGCTGAAGGAACTGAGCGGGCGGAAAGGACAGATGGAGCGGAACATGGACATGGGATCAGCCGAAGCCGACGCAGAAGCCTCCGGAAGTGAAGAAAAGAGAAAAAAAGGCGAAACCGAAGTTCGCCTTCCGACGACGGCAGATGCCACAAGCCTGGCTTGACTGATACGTCTGGACAGTTCCATTGGCCGCTCCCCTTGTCCAGTGAGCCTTCTGCCTACGATGGGCATGCATCCTTCCCGCCCGTTCAATGAGAGTGCGCATGTTCCTGCGCCTTCGACACCAAAAGGGGCCTTGCCTTGCTCACGCGAACTCCAAGAATATCTTCCAATCGGAAATTGTGTTTTCTTTTCTGCCTCGTGGAGCTGAGCTTCACCCCTCACTTTGCTGCAAGGCACCGGATATACTTGCTTTGGGGTGAGCGACGCATTTCTCATCATTCTTGATTGGATGGAGTCTACCAAGACGCCATGTGAGCCGCATTTGAGAGCCAAGGCACTTTGAGTCAGGAGGGGAGCGAGTGACTTTGCTTTTGGAATGGGAAAGAAGATTATGCTGGAGATCTAGTCGCTGATGTCTCATTTCTCAATTTTTGGGATAGATGAATTGAGATGAAATAATATTATTCCCCTTGGAATTTCTCCAAAACGTTCTATATTGACTTGTGTTGTGCAAAAAAAATGTTGGCTACCCAAGAGACGATGATGACGTGATGAATTCCGCGCTCTGTGTCCTACGAGAGACTACTGTCTGGCATGCATATGTAGCGAAAAGCTCGCGCGCGGCCATTCTACTTGCGCTTCCTTGAGGTGGACTCCTTCGAATATTCCCCGTAGTTTGGCTTGTATCTGATGAAGGTCAGGTCAGCGTGAACCATGCTGGAAGACAAGAAAAAGAGTCCCACATACCCGAGCAGGAGTCCCCCGACGTAGTAGCCCAGTACATATTGAACGGCGCATAGAAGCCAAAAGGGTGCCCAGAAGGGCGGACTAGCTATGGTCCCAGCATCGTAGCAGATGAGAATGAGCTGGAAGACCGAAGGCTTCATGTTGGCCAGCTGGCAGTCCCGCTGATACCCGATCAAGTTGCGGATGAAGTCCTCGTCGAAGCTGTTGTCAAGACCTTGAGGCTGAGCCCAGACTTGAAAGATGACGTCCTCATCACCTGACGGTATGGGTATGAACCTATGACTGTTGTTGGTTGCCTGAAGTTAGCTCGGGCGGGCGTTCGGCACAAGACGAGCCTCGTCCATGCAACTCACCGCGTTCCGGCGGGCACCTTGACAACGCCACTGGCCCTTTCTAGTCGGAGCCATCGGCCGTTCCTGCAAACGTCCAGCTGGCCCTGCTCGACGCGAAAGAACTCATCTTGCTTGCCGTGGATGTGTCTATCGAATTGATGTGCGTGAGCTATGTGATGAGGCAGAAAAATGCCGGGAGGGAATCAAGGGCACAACAAACAACACTGGACCAGAAAGCCCGGCTCTGACAACGGGATTGTCGTGACGGTGCGTTTCTCTCACAACGAGCTGACCCTCAGATCCCTGGATGAACTCGAACAGTGTTGAGTCATGAGCCGCCAAGATGCTGGCGTCGGCGGCGAAGTTGGAACGTTTGGGGCGCGGCGAAAGCCACCTTTGCCATGACGACGCCATCGTGGCGAAGGAGGCTTATGACCAATGAAATGAGCACCTAACAGAACATGCGGAAGAAGGGGGAAAAGATGAAGTGATGGCGATTTGGCCAGATGACGCCCTCTGACTCTAAGCGGGCCAACTACAGATGACCCTTGCCGATGGGCCGCGCGGCTGGCGCAGGATTCGACCACGACAAGGGACGGCCTAGCAGTCGTTCGCCCGGAATCCGCGTTTGGGGGGTGAGAAAAAAAATAAGGGTCACTGCGCTCTTTGCAGGTTCCCGCCGATTGGCGGGCTCGCTCGGAATACTTGTTGCTTCGGCCCGCCTGGTCGAGGGGAGGGGAGGGATCCCCTTTGAACTTGAATTTGTACTCTTGGTCAGCTCATCCTTCCGCGCCTTTCAGGGCGGCGCGATGTTTTTTACTTTTCCTACTCACGCGCGGACGGTTCTCGTTCGTATAGTTGGCAGCCCCGAGACAATCTATCGATCTGCTCTGCCTTTTTTTGCTGGGGCAATCTGCCAAGGCGCGCTTTCATTTCCGCGCTCAATCCTTGTGCGAATCCTGAATTGTGAATCCTGAACGCCCGGTCCAGTCTGAAGCCTCATCATGATGTGTCATTTGCCGCGGGCAGGCAGGTCGATATTGAGGATTCGCGACAGCCGGATACGATGCCGAAAATAAACAACCATCTCGGACATAAAAATTGCTGCAGTTCCAGCAAAGTGAGTTTTTTTTTTTTTTCCTTCGAGCGCGTCACACAGTTTGAGGCCAGTCCAGTCGTTTCTATTGCCCTTACAAAAACAGACTTCTCTTTTTTTTCCGTCGTCATGCAAACTTCAATCGTTCATCTGCTGATTTCCAGCCTCGCGCTGCTCCCGGGCGTCACGTCTCTTGCTCATTCCTTAGCCAGACCTCATTATCTCCGGGCCGTCGATGTGACCCCGGCTGATGTCACGACCGACCAAGTCAGTCATGAGCTTGGCGGGTGGCTCTCCAAGGGAACGCTCATAATTAGACCATCGGACTCGTCGTTCGAGCAGGCTACCAAGAGATGGAGTCAGTACGACCCGCCAGACGTTCAACTGGTCATTGAAGTGGCGGCGGAATCAGATGTCCAGAAGATTGTAAGTTGGCCTAAGAGAGAGAGAGAGCCCAATGGGGGAAGTTTTCATGCCAATGACCCGCGCTCCCGCTCCACAGGTCCAATACTGCAATCGCCACCACTTGAACTTTCTGGCGTACACGAGAGGCCATGGCTCCCCGAGCTCAATCGGCAAGTTCAAGGGCATCGAGATCAACCTGTCGAAGCTAGTCGGTATCACCATTCAGCCTGACGAGAAGTCTGCTTTGTTTCAAGGTGGTGCCTATGGCGATAAGATTATTTCAACTCTTTGGGACAAGGGTTTCGTGACCAGTGAGTTGCTTCAGCGGAATGTGCCTGCCCCCCTTGCGTGTTCTGTTTGTCCGTTTTCTGACGCCGCTTCGGCTTTCCTCCACAGCTACCGGAAGCAACGGGTGCGTCGGACTTCTCGGACCAGGTCTGGGCGGCGGCTTAGGTCGGTACCAGGGCCAGTATGGCCTCGTTGCCGATAACTTCATCAGCTTGAACGTCGTGCTGGCCAACGGAGAGACTGCTGTGGTCAACGCCTTGTCTCATTCCGATCTCTTCTGGGCCATGAAGGGCGCCGGCCACAATTTTGCCATTGTGACGAGCGCGCTGGTCAAGATCTACCCCAAAAAGGTCAACACGTGGCACTACCACAACTACGTCTTCAACCAGACCCAGCTTGAAACCCTCTTTGCTGCCCTCAATAAGTTCCAGGGAAAAGGCGACATTCCTCCAGCCATGGGATTCAACTATGGCTCATTCACCATCATTCCCTCCTTCAGCTCGACAGAGGTAAAATGCAAAAGACCCCAATGAAACCACAAACCCTTCTCCATTGTCCCCCATCTCTGACATGGACACACTCAATTGCCTCCCCCCCCCCCGGGCCCAGTCGCTGACATGGACACAAAGGCCGTCATCTCGTGGAGTTTTGCCTACGATGGCCCCGCCGCCGCCGCAGAGAAGCTTTTGCAGCCCTTCAACGCCATCCCTGCCCTGTCGAGTATCCAGGGCGACGTGTCGTATCCCGAGCTCCTCGTCGCTCAAGGGACCGACATCAACAGCGCGTCGTGCGCCTCGGCTCCGCGCCTCGGCAATTCCATCTTTCTGCAGACCTACAACATCACCACCGAGCGACGGCTCTACGATCTGTTCAACGAAGAGATTGCAAAGACGCCGGCTTTCGCAGTTGGCTCCCTCGTCTATCACGAGGGCTACTCCACCAAGGCCACGCGCGCCATCAATCCCGCCACCGCATCCTATCCCCATCGTGATGAGCTCCTGCTGACGTGCGTCTCTCGAATCCTCCCCTTCCCCTGTCCCCATCAGAGTTGTCGACTTTTTGCAATAATTTGAAGAAAAGGAACAAAAAAAAGAAAGCTGACATTGCTTGCGAAAAATGTATACAGCTTTTTCACTGTCGTCGTTCCAGATGCTCGTCTCAAGCCCGTGGCCGATGCTTGGTCCGCTCAAACGCTCAATCTCTGGAAGGCCGGCCAGCCGGGCAGAAAGACGGCGACCTACGTCAATTACGCTTCGGGCAATGAGACGCTCGAGTCTATTTACGGCGACGAACAGCTGCCAAAGCTTCGGATGTTGAAGGGCGTATATGATCCGACAAACAAATTCAGATGGTACAATCCGATTATTCTTGATTGAGTAGGCTTTGGCTGAAGTGTGTGCTTGCTGCTCACGATATGTCATGTCGCGGATTGCCTGGGGCCTGTTTGAGCTGGCTATTCCCCACGTGTTGTTGGAATTGGGCTGAACGGGCTGAATTTTTCTGTATTGGATATCATTTTGATAGTTTAAAAAATGAAAAATGAAGCATAATTGGGCGCCAGTTCACCGTTTTGCATTGCCGTTTATCTGGTAAAAAAAAAAGCAAGAAAACTATGCGTGTAAGGAGGAATAGATAAAAGGATACATGCATAAAAAGGAATTTCACCTTCTTTCGATTCGCTAGATACATGCGGGGTTGAAGACCTGGGGCAAGGCTAAGTATATGATATAGGTTTAATATGGGGGAAATTTTGGGGGGGGGGGAAGTTATATCAGCCGTCAAACCCCCCTAGATGCCCATAGCTCCGAGTCTTCAGTATGACACGGTGTTTTCTTAGTAGGTAGCAGTGGTTATCTTACAAAGATTGCTCGTGGGTCTTGCCAGGGACAGGGTCTCCGAGGGTATCGGTGACTCCAGCCGGATTCCAACCAGTGTGCCCTTGTGGCCGTGCGACCGGCTATGGGCAATCCAGGTGTGTGACCACTACATCATGGAGGTATAAAATGATACATTATTCGAGACTATTTTCGCGATAATGGTCATGATTGCACTTTCGTTCCTCTGGCCAATATTCACCAGCACGTTGATGTCTCCAACCAGCCTGGGCTGGGCTACTTGGTTATGGCTTTGACTTTTGCCAAGTGTTGGAGGGGGAAAAATTCATGAGTCTCGGCACCCAACCTCGATTGCATGCACTCAGGATACTTTTCAAATGAGTCTTTCATCATTGCACTCACTTGCATTAACAAGATGAATGCCGCGGCTCAGTGACCAGTGCTATTTTGTCTTGATACACCAAGATACCTAGCTTCTCTCGACCAGACACGCTACAGCCATTGCTTGTCACCGTGATGCGAGACGTACGAGCCACCGCTCCCACCTTGAATGCTGGCCTTTTCCCACACAGAAATGACGTCCCTAATGGCGTCGCGGGGCTCAGTGGGACCCCTGAACTGAGGGTTATACATGGCAAACTTTTGACCATTGCGCTGCACCGTCTGCATCTGCTCGGGAGTCGCTGTTCAATGGGTCACAGTTTCAGCTCCAAGCACCAACCACACGGGGCCCATTTGACCCAGGGGGGGGAGGGAGAAAACTTCATACCTTCGTCATGCTGTCCCGTGTTCACCACGCCAGGAGAGATGCTCATGAACAAGACACCGTCCTGCTTGTACTGGGCGCTGAACTTGGCCACGGCGATATTCATGGCTGCCTTGCTAATGGCGTAGCCGGGCGCGGTTTCGACGTCAAATTGGTTGATGGGGTCCAAGTCTGCCAGGCCGGTGCTGAGCGTAATGACCTTTTTCGCGCTGCCTTTGAGGATGAGCGGCATGAAGAGGTTCACCAGGTGAATGTTGGCAACCACGTTGACTTTGAACGATTTGACCAAGTCCTCTTCAAGCTCCTTGGGCTTGCCGCCTCTGCGCAAAAGTTAAGATGCAGTTAGCCTTGCGCAAAAAAAAAAGTATTCGCACCTCTTTCTTATTCTTATTCTTCTTAAAAAAAAATGATGCATTCTTACAAGACGCCAAGGGAGTCATAGGCGTCAAACTTTGACACGTAGCCTGCATTCGCAATCAGATAGTCCAAGCTTCCGCCGGTGATGGCGACAACACCTGCAACGGCGGCCTAGGAGCGGGGTGAAAGTCTTGTCAGAAAATCTTGGCCCTGGTCAAGTTGCTTGCTTGCTTGCTTGCTTGCTTCTTCTCATTTTCTTCTTACCTGAACAGCGGCGTAGCTGGTAATGTCTGCCTGCAGCAAGTGCACGTTGTTGGGTGCGTGCTTAAGCTCGGCCCTCACGGTTTTTTCAGCGGCAGCCTTGTCGCGGACCAAGCCGATGACTGTGTTGCCAGGTTGCTGAGAGAGCTGGCGGACGAACTCCAACTATTTTCAAGTCAAACATGTTAGGAGGGGAGGAGTAATTCAACGGGCGTGACTTGGACCAAGCTGGCTTCGCTTACACCAAGTCCTCTTGAAGCGCCCGTGACTAGGTATGAAGACATTTTTTTTCCCTTGACTCTTTCTTGCTTGGTAGGGGCAGTTTGCGGACGTTTCAGAAAAGAAATTTCACGTTTGTTGGGTTGAAATGATGAGTGACTGAAGTGGCAATGTGTTTAAGCAGATATGCCGCAGGTCTTTTGGCGAATTATTTATTAGAATGGGAGAGTCGGTGTGAGCTGGCGCAATCATTGTAAAGATGTTTCAGCTTCAATCTTTGTGGCGGCGGAAAACCGTGCGGGATTGCGGGGGCGAAGAGGGGGGCGTGGCCGTAGGACGGGGTGATGGATGAATTACCCGCCGAGATTCAGGCTTGCCCGTCTGGCCCCCCCCCCCCCCCCCCTGTCGGGAAGAGACTGGGCATGTCGTGTGTCGCCGAGGCGCGGCACAGTCAATGAGCCCAAGGTTGGAGGAACCCATCAAGGGACCCTGGGATGGCTGCTCAACATCGCGTCAGCAGCCCAGCTTGCAACGAGACACTGCATCTGCGCAACCTTTGACGAAAACCCGACCCGATTTGAACGAGTATTGCGAATGGTGCCCGATGCTGCGGGATAGATTGAAACTGGAAATCCGCATGGGCCATCTAACTGCATGGCTCATGCCGCAGTCTTGCGCGACTCGAAGGGAAAGCTCCTGCCATGGCGACAAATTGTATCTCTGCTGCGGACTGCAAGAAAATCAATCAACAGCATTATTTATGTGGCTGTGCTTTGCTACGGGCTTGGTCTCACGTATGTGTACAGAATGCGAAAACGAAAAAAAAAATTCAAAAATTAAAAATGCTTGTCTACAGATTTTATTCACATATACAAATTCAGAGCATTCCAGCATTGTCAAAGTCGACTTCCGATGGTGAGCGTGAAATCATAGAGACCGGCTCTTCTCCAGGCTTTGCACAATCATCGACGCATTGGCAAAATTGAGCTCCTCCATTGTTTCCTCCCACAGTCTGGCTTGTAAGTCCTTACCCTTTTGGGTATAGTAGATCTTTGGAAATCTGCCAGAAAACGTGTGAGTTAAGCCTTGGAGCGAGAGAAAAAGTCGCAATTTGCGATGGTGTCAGATGGTCAGTACTTACGGCTTGATTGCCCAGTCGCTGGTAAAAGATCCGTGGCTCTGTGGGCCGTGGGCGAAAACGGCGTCTAGGTAGGTAGTTGCTGCTAGATCCGCGGGTCGAGCTACCATTTTTTGAATGACGGCCACAATCCTGAGTACAAAGGCTGGGTACTGGCTGAAGAAGTTTGTACCCATTGTGGCTCCGGGGTTGGCCATGTTTAGGAGGACGTCGTCGGGGCGAACAGACTTGGCGAGTTTGTTGATGAACAGCAGCTGGACCAGCTTGGAGTTGGCGTACCAGTGCCTCGTGTTGAACTTGTTTGGGCGCTGAAATTGCGGCAGGACAGGAGTGTTCAGCTCGACCTCGGCTTGACATTCATTGTTAGAGGCGAAAAGACAGAGAGTAAAGATGGCTCAAAACATGCCTGCGTATACAGTGTCGGAGGACACGACAGTGAGGATGGGTGGCCTCGTCGCGCCAGCGACCTTTTTCGTCTGGAGGATGGGAAGCAGCAGGATGACAAGAAGTGCCGTCGACAGGTGGTTGACCTGGAGCGATACTTCATTGCCAGCAGACGACACCTGGTAATCTTTGTTGAGCAGGCCGGCGTTGAGGATGACGATGTCAATGCGCGGCAGGCTCTCGCATCGCTTCGCAAAGGCTTGCACCGAGTCGTACGACTCCATGTCAAGAATCCATACGTTGATGGCAGCCTGTGGAAATTCTTTCTGGAGTTGTCGCGCTGCCGCGTCGCCTTTGGATTGCGTCCGCACCGCAAGAATGAGTTCCGACAGCCCAAGCTCGAGGAGCTGTCGAGACGCGGCTAGGCCGATCCCGGCATTGCTCCCTGTGACGATGGCAGTCTCACCCGCAATGTTGGTGTTGGCCGGCAAGGGTTTGGGCTTCGTGAATTGACGGCGAAGGAAGCCAATAAAGGTGGACTCGCCCGCGGCGTCTTTACCTAGTTCGCTGGACATGGCAAGGAGGCGCGAGAAGAATACGTGCTGAATGCGTGTGGTGTGGCGAATTGAAGCAAAAAAAAAAAAAAAGAGAAGAAGGAGAATGGTGGTGGCGACGAGGATGCCGGACTGGGTTGAGAGAAGCGTCGAGGGCGTCTGGTGGTATTTACAGCATGCTGTGTTCTGATCATTGATTAGTCTGCATCGCTTTGCTTTGTACGTAATGTTCGGTGCCCTGGATAGATCGGTACGTACCTACCAATCTGTGCCTAGGTATTTTAGCTTGCGGAGTTTCTTTGTGGTTGTGCGGAGGGATGGCACAAATCCGCATGAGGCTTCGATCCAGGCATGGCGAGATTTTTTTGGCGCAGGAACGCGCTGCGGGATAGGGCTAAGCCGGTCCGACCCTGCTTGATTGTCCCGTCAATGATCGGCCCGCTGCCATTTTGCCTTTGCCATCCGCAGATCCCGCCCACACACAAGGCGTTGGCGATGTTGTTTATTAATGATGAATCTTTAATTTAATTTCGATACAAAGGCTGCGGCTGCGGCCGCGGCCGCGGCCTACTGCTTACCCGTGATACGGATACGCAGTCCTGCTTTCAGCTGTGCCCGCGCGCGCGACACAGCGGACTTTGGCGGAGCAGACCATTTGTGATAGAGCGCGCATGGAGGCAGGAGCGAAAGGACTCCAACCCCTTCCTTCCATCGCTGCACTCGGAAACCCAGAGACACCGGACCGGTCGGCGATTTGCTGTGACAAGGTTGAGAGATGCATTCCCAGACTGCCGCTTTTGCCAACTCGCAGGATCTGGCTTCTTTTCACCAGTATGACGACACCACAAGCTCTCGGGTTGATAAAAGCAGACCACTGCTGCTGGCTGGCGACCAGACGACAGACACGCGTTCGACCAGCCATCAGAGCATCCAGAAGAAAGAAGTCACGATGAATCGGTGGTCGGCTCCCCCTGTGCTGCTTTCCTCGCTCCCTCTTTCCTCCCCGGCGATCATTGGCGGTTCTCAGCAGGATGCATTCGAGCTACTGCAGGAAGAACAAGACCAGACAGCTGCCACTGCCACCAAGTCTCTTGACCCAGAGTATCTGACTGGCACCAAACTGTGGGTTATGCTCACATCGCTGGTCTTTAGCATCTTCCTCATCGCGCTCGACATGGTAACCAGACACTCCGCCCTTCTTCAATCTCCCCTCCTTCCTGCGTCTTTCTTCATTCGCGTTGGCTAACCGACAACCTTCTCTTTTCTTCTCTTCGCTCATACAGACAATCGTCGCGACTTCGCTGCCCGCCATCACCAACGAGTTCCATGGCCTTGAAGACGCGGGCTGGTATGGCGCCATCTACCTCATGACATCGGGTGGCTTCCAGTCCACCTGGGGCAAGACGTATCAGTATTTTCCCATCAAAATCAGCTTCCTCCTGGCCATCGCTCTCTTCCAGGTGGGCAGCCTGATCTGCGGTGTAGCTCCTAGCTCCGGCGCCTTCATCATTGGTCGCACTATTGCAGGCATTGGTGCCGCCGGTGTCAGCTCTGGTGCCTACACCATCTGTGCTTACATTTCCGAACCCAGCAAGCGTGCCGCTCACACGGGCATCCTAGGGGCCGTTTTTGGCGTCGGCAGCGTACTTGGACCGCTGCTCGGTGGCGTCTTCTCGACCGAGACGACGTGGCGGTGGTGCTTCTACATCAACCTCCCCATTGGCGTCCTCCCGCTCTTCAGCACAGTCTTCTTCTTCCGACCCCCTGCTGCCGCCCAGCCGCTTACGGCGGCTCTCAGGGAGAAGCTGCTGCAGCTGGACCCCCTGGGCACCGTCGTCTTGATGGGAGCCATTCTGACCTACCTCGTGGCCGTGCAGCACGGTGGCGTGGAGGACTCTTGGGGCTCGGGACTCGTCGTCGGCCTGCTCATGGCGTCGGCCTTTCTCTTCTTCGTCTTTGGCCTGATTGAGCGCTGGCAGGGTGAGAGGGCCATGATAATCCCTCGTTTGTTCTGGAACCGCGAGATTGCCGTCGCCCTATTTTACACGCTCTTTCAGGGCGGTGCCCTCTTCTCAATCGTCTACTACCTGCCCATCTACTTCCAGGCGATCCTTGGCGACAGCCCCGTCATCTCGGGCGTCCACAATCTGCCCTTCATCATTGCGGCCATGTCATCAGCGCTGGCCGCAGGCATCTTCATCTCCAACACGGGCATGTCAACACCCGTCATGGTGGTCGGGTCCGCCATCGCAACGCTCGGCTGCGGCCTGTGCTACCTGTTTGGGATCGACACGGGTGTCGGGCTCTGGATCGGCGTGCAGATTGTGGCCGGCATCGGGCTCGGCGGCGCCTTCCAAGTGCCCATCATTGTCGGCCAGTCCTCGGTGGCGTCGACTGACCTGCCAGCCATCACGGCCATGATGCTGTGCTTCCAAACCATAGGCGGTGCCATCTGGGTGTCGGCCACCCAGTCTGTCTTCACCAACAGGATGCTAATTTCCCTGCGATCCCTTGCTCCTGGCGTCGACCCGACGCAGGTCATCTCTGCAGGCGCCGGACAGCTCAGGGCTGTCTTTAGCGCTGACCAGTTGTCTGGCGTTATCGAGGCCTATCTCCAAGGTATCAAAGCAAGCTACGCGCTGGCCTGTGCCGTCGCCGGCGTTTCGTTGTTGATTTCGATGGGATTTTCGTGGAAGAGACTGGACACTGCCGCCCTGAAACAAGCGGGTGGCGCTCTCTAATAGTTTTGCGTGACCAAATTAATAATGTATTTAAGCGACAAGCGCGCACATTCATTGCCTCTCCAAGAAAACATATAGATAAGGTCCCCAACATTGCGATTGGGGAGAAGAGAAGAAAAAAATCTATAAAATTCCGTCCCAGCGCTTCAAACACTTGATGACGCTGGAAAGCCGCTGCTCCGCCTCGCAGAGTTGGCGACCACACCCGCCTTGCTCCTTCAACCGCCCTGCTGCTGTCAAAAGCTCTCTACATCGGATCAGCAAGGTCACCCTGACGATGTGCGTCCACTCATGCGTCGACTCCACCTCGTAGTCTCCCGCTTTACAGCTCATTGGCGGCGGCAGCGGCAGCGGTGGCGGTGGTGGCGGCGGCGAAGGCTGGGGAGGGATTTTGCCCTCCATGTTCTGGTGCATTTGGCGGATGCATTGACTGACGGCTCGCTCCAAGCACAACGAGAGGCACTCAATCACGAGGATGATGACCTTTGTGGTTGCGCGCGGGATGTGTCTGTGTCTGCAGGCGATCCAGGAATTGAGCTGTGTGATGGCCGATTTTTGGTGGCTGAGAGTGTCGCCGCTCGGAAGCCTGGCCTGGCTGGGATGGTTGAGATCAAGCTCCTCGAGCATGGTGAGGGCGGCCTGGGCGCACTGGCATGAGTCGCCATCGTGGACCAGCGCACCCACAGCCGAATAGCAGCGTTCGTCGCCTTCGGCCGTTGCCATGGCCCCAGTCGTTGGCGGAAAAGAAGACGAAGCTCCAGAAGTACCACCGGGTTGGCAGAGCTCGTTGATGAATTGTAAACAGTCGAGGTCTTGCAGGCCTTGGGAGATCGTGTCAGTCGTGGTGGACGGACGCATCATGATTCGGCGGCACAATTACCTATTCTGAAATCGGCATCCACACCCGCGCTGGCTATTGAGTAGTCGTCAAAGCCCATGCTCGGGGCCAACGATGAAGCGTCTGGGGTCGGCAGCGTATCGGACAAGGACGACGGTGGACCGTTGCTTGATGAAGACTCGCAGGAAACCAAAGGGATGCATCCATCCTCGTCTTCCAGAGTATTGTCTATACTGCTGCTGCTGCCGCCGCTTTCCGTGGAAGCGATCGACCTCTGCTGCGCCTTGGTGTTGTTGCGATACACGCAAGCGATTCCGACGCCTGCACATCGTTGGCAGCCGGTCTTCTCTCCCGTACACTTGACCTGAATTTTGTTTCAATTTTTTGTACATGAGTTTTTTCCCCCTTGTCAGCATCACGAATGGGGTTTCACGGCCAGTTGGTGTCATTGGGGCGGAGGAGAGCAAAGCAAACCTTTCTGCTTCGGCACTCCAGACATGCCAGCCTTCGCGGAAGACGAGAGCCCGAGGCTTGGCGAGTACCGGCTGGCATGGTGCCCTCTTCCACTAGTAGTGGTGAAGGATAACTGTAAGATATGGTCGAGAACATGGAGGGCGAAAGAACGAGCAAGGAAAGGCACACTATCGTTATTTTTTTTTTCTTTTGGACCTACACGCCTCCGCCGAGGGACAGGGCTTTGGGGGGGGTGGAGGGACCAGGAGACATTGATGCGCAGCTCCCAGGCTTATATTGCTTTTTTTTGGGTTTTTGGTCGCCGTTGGCTCTCAGGGCTGATGCAACACTGACAGATGTCGCGCGCTGGGTTCGGTTCGGACAAGACGCCGTAAACGCGCGCGTCTCTAGTCATGGTCCAACCCTGCAATGTTGGGAGCCATCAAAGCCCGAAGTTTGACGCTGGCGGACGGTGTCGGTCAGACTTGTGTGTGTGTGTGTGCGTGGGGTGAGCTTTTACCCCATCCTCGGTTTTTGCTCCATCTGGGGCCTTTCAATCGAAGCTCTCCTTTTTTTTTTGGCGTCTCGGTACTTTGACCTTTTGCGTTGAACTTGTTTGTTTGCTTGTCTGTCTGTCATTAATGACCGACCTGTCTAACTTGCCTCGTGTCTAGCCAGCCTGGTTTGGCGTTGCCGGCTCGAACACGACGCTCATTACCATTATTTCCCCCCCCCCCGTAAGTGAACGGGCCTACACGAAGCAAGATGCTACGTGTCGGTTTCGCAGCCGAGCATGGTGCCAGCCGCTCGGTCTGCTCGTTCTCTGAAAAGAACGTTTGTGCAACGAAGCACATGCCGTCTGGCAATTAGTTCCCCGTTCGCGCCGATTACCAGCGTCGAAGGATTCTCCCCCCTTTCAAATCTCCGCAGACCTGGCAATCCGGCCCGCAGGCTGAGATGAAGTCATGAAGATCCGCAGAATGTTCAGTCTGGGAAAAGGATTCCCCGAAACCCCCTCCAGGACCACAACAACCGTTGTTGAAAAAGGGCTGGGAAAGCACGCAGGCAGTCGGCGAGTGAAAGAGTTGCTGGTGCAGATACAACAGATACATTGATTGGCCTGCTACACGGCACGTAACCTTGTCTTGGGAGGCTGATGAGATTGATTCGCGACGAGGCCCGCCTTTGTCTGGAGATGCATTCGTGCTTACAGACGATGATTGTTTGACAAGGAGGATTGGGCAGCAACTGGCCTGGGGTTGACTTTTTTTTTAAAAAAAATACACCACTGACGAACAGAGGCAGGGATTGCAGCAGCACTGCCTCTGTTTCTGTTACCATTGTGTCGTCGTTGTTTGAAGGCGCACAATGTTGCACAACGTCAGCCATGTGCTTCTCTCGTCCGTGAACCGATCGATCACCTTCATCTCACGCTGTGAGCGCACGCATCAGCGCGTTTCGCGTCGGCCTGTTGATGTGCCGGCTTATACGCCTCGCCGACTTGTGGTTTTTTTTTGTGGTTTTTTTTTTTTTTCGGGATCCCAATAGTGGCAGTGTGCTCCGCTTGGCGTGGGGGGGAAGACGCTGTGCTGTCTGAGTTTCCTTCAGGTTTACTTGCCTCGTCTCTCCGTAGTTTGGTGGCAGCGAAACACGTGGCTCACTTTGCTGCGCATCTTCAACTTGTTGCTTGCAGCGGTCTGGTCTGGGGTCTTTTTTTTTTTTTTTTTTTTTTTTGCCAACGCGTCAGCATCCGACAACTGGCCCTGGTTCCCCTCCTCCCCTTCCCCCCAAAAAGAATCATAGTAAAGAAAGAGTAAGCCCATCTCGTCGACTTGGTGCTTTGCTGAGGAGTTTTTGATCCAGTCGCGTTTGACAGGCAGCCGAGGCTTTTTTTCTGAGCCCCCCCC
>JMQE01001235.1:0-28972 GCA_000731825.1 Hypocrella siamensis
GGGGGGGGGGGGGGGGGGGGAATGAGGTGTTGTGTACAGTGTTGTGACAAAGGTTATTGGCCGCCAGATAACACCTTCAAAACCTTTCATATCTATCAGGATATGATATATACCTATTTCTACAAAAATCTACAGTATACTATAAGTACCTAGCTCTGTTAGGTATTTACAATATCCTAATATATGTTTTTGGCCGCCTCAAGGTATTAGTAGTATGGTCTGGCGGCCAAAAACCTTTGTCATACCACTTTACGGAGTACGTACGAGCAAACAAGACACAAGACAAACCTGCTCCCCCCCCTCTCTCTTCCAGCTGTCGGCTCTCAGCTCAGATTTCTGTGTGGCAGCCGCCTTCGCCGCCTGTTGGCACTTCGTCACCATTCTCCGTACCGAGTACAATTACATTACTCTGTATATCGCTCATGATATGATGCATCACACTGTTCGGTTTGGTTCCCCCCCCCCGCATTTCGAGGCGTGGCAGGGGAGCCTTTTGTCTTTCTCCATCACATGGTTCCTCCCCGGTCCAAAGTGCTCCGTACAGCACTGGCCGGCCGTCGTCGACCAGGGCCAGCCAGCGTTTGGACCAGGCTGGGTCTATGGGCTTGCAGGCGGCGTGTGAAAGCAGCCTCACCCTTGCCCCCTTTTTGCCAGCGTCCCAGTCGGCAGACAAGGAAGGGCCCTTTCTTTCTGGGTACAGGGGAGGGGACGTTTGATGCCGTACAACCTACAGTACCAAGAAGCCGACAAGGATATGTAGCTCGAAAGCTGGTTCTTTTCTCCTTTGGGCTTTGCCCCCCACATAAGCTTGCAGAGCTGCCTCGGTGTGGCACGACGAAACGACGCGGCCATTCTTGATGCAAGAGAAGGCCACGTAGACGCAGATGCAATTTGGAGAAGACGCATGATACATCGAAGAGGGACGCCGAGAGGCTTGAGAGAAGCGTAAAAAAAAATCCTGCGGGATGACACTTTGCTCGGCCAAAATCAAGAGGGGGGGACATGTTCCGGAAGTGACCGACGGAATCAACCGCGTCTAGCAGCATCAACAGGAAACCCCCCATGTTGCTCAATCCTCGAACGAGCCGTTCCTCCCGTTGGTTCCCGTCGACTCCCGTTCAGTCCCAGTCCCCCCCCCCCCTCGACTCCCCGTTCCATCGGCGGGAGCAAGCTGCAAACATGGGAGCACGTACGTAACTGTACTGTGCTGTGCTGTGCTGTGCTGTGCCGTAGTGCACGTTCTGCTTGCTTCTCGACCAACTATCCCTGAGCCAGAGTTGCAAGCAAGGTGGTGGATGCCTTGGGGTCGTCATTACTGTTGACAATCGCTGGGGGGGGGAATGAGGTCGTGTGTGCTCCTCACGGCCGGATCAGTGCCGCCACCATTCAACATATTGTACAGAACTGCCTTCTCTTCTCTGCGCAATGACATAGGAGAGAACAGAGCTAGCCCCAAATCAACTCAGACCAGCGTGGGGGAACCAGCCGGGTTGCCGCCCGTTCGGAGCACATGGCTTCTTTCGTAAGCCAAGCACGCATCGACGACTCTCGCCGCGCCCAGACCATCTATTCCCCGGCGCCGACCTGCCTCTAGACGGCTTCCTTCCTGTGCCCTTGATACGAGACAGGCCACCCACTCTTGTCGTCCGACCAATAAGCAGCAGGTCGAAGCCTTTTTTTTTTCCCGGTGTGTCATGGGTGTGTTATCTTTCGCCAGCTTACGCCCCCAACTGCCAACTGATGATATATTGCAACTTACATGATGCGCATGTAGATGTGAGGGGGCGGGCTACCGAAAGATAAAACGTCGAGCGTGTGGTACGTGTGGTACGTACCTCTCGGCTGGCAGGGTGTTTTTTAGAAAAAGGAGGGGGGGAAAACCCTGAAATCTGAAATCATGAAATCATGGCATCCATTCACAAGGATGCAGCTTTCTGGGCTCGTGGGCATTTGAAAGGCAAACAACAGACTTGGCCACGACCCTGATGCCCGGACTTGGACGCAACACTGCTGCATTGGGCAGATGAAATGCCCTCATTGGATAACACGGATCCTTTGCTGGCCGCGGCGGCTCAACAAGGGTTCGAGATTGCCCAACCAACTGGACTGACTGACTGACTGACTGACTTGTAACATGCAGTGCGGAATACCGAATGCGGAGTACGTACTCGGCTCCCTCGGTCTTGGCCTTTGGCCTTGGCCTCAGCCATGTCTGTGATCAGGTCCGCGGCTGTGCATGGCCTGGTACATTTCTGGGTCCTCGCCGAGGCCCCCCGTCCGATGCGCTGACAGGAAGCTGTCGTGGCATGGCGTTCGCATTCAACCCGGTGGCGGCTGCTCCCTTCCAAAGGGCTTGAAGGGCTTTGCACAGGAAAATTAAGCCGGAGGAGGGAGTCGTCAACAAGGGGAGAGCATGCATGCCTTTGTATTGGAAACACAAAATGACGTTGGCCCATCAGCCACGACGATGAGAGGAAGAGGCTCATGAGGATGGATACACGACAACTATCTCCACGACACTCGAGTTTGACTTGCAATAAAATGGTTTTTTTTTTGGCCTTTCTTTCTTCTTTTTAATGTCGTCGTCGTCGTCAGGGCCGGATGAGAGCCAGTCACTTTCTGTCTCGGGATCGCCCTTGTAGATCAGGCACGTCGTCTTGTGTCTTGTGCTCATGTGCTCCTGTGCTCTCTTTCTCTCTCTCTCTCTCTCCCCCTCTCCCCCTCTTCATGTCATGCCAGGCGAGCCCTTGGCGTTCTTGGCTCCTTGCCAGTCAATGTTTGCCCTGTCTCAACGGGAAAACACCATCATCCTCGAGATGACATGGTGAGAACCTAGCAGAGGCGTGTGTGTGTCAAGATGGCTGAAAGGCCGCCGCGGCTGAGCTGGTGCTTCGTCGTACAATGTCTTCCCCCTTGTTGTGGAATCGCTCTGTCACGTCACTGACGACGAATGACATGGGACGCCCTGTCGCATCAAACAGTAATGCGTCTTGCGCGCAGAGCAGCAATCTGGTCAGGGCGCCCCGGAGGGGGGGCGAGATTGCTTTTTTCTGCCCTGGCGAACTGCTTGTCCAGGTTGACTGACTCCTCCATATGCCCAAAATGGTGGAAACAAGGCCAGGCAGGGTCCGAGACGGGCGGAAACAGAGGGAGATGGAATCTGTATACAAAGACGCGAAAAGAGGAAAATACTTTCAAATATTAGAGGAGCGGGGGGGCGAAAAGCTCAAAGGATAGAAATACACAGGACCAGAAAGGTGGCCAAACGTCTGACTGGTAGACTGGAAGTCTGGCCGAAAGAGTCTCTTTGGCCGCCGGCTGACGTCTTTCCGGGATGGAAGGGGTGATGATGCTTGGCGTCGTGTTGTCGCTGATGCGTATGGATGGTGATGAAGCATGGCCGCGAAGCTTGGAGATTCAGATGGCTTTCAAGAAACAAAAATGATTAAAGGAGAGGAAGAAACGACAGAGTTAAACGGGCTTTGAGAAGTAGGCAAGGTAGATACATAGGTAGGTAGACGTTCTCAGCATGACGAGACATCCATACACTGGAACCAAAAAAACGCAGAGTACATGGTTGATGAACAGATTGCTACTCTCGTCTCTATGAAACCCTCGTCTAAATCTCTTGTCCCCGTTGTTTCTAATTTTGGTCATGTTTTTCTTGAAATTTTTGTTTGTTCCACTTTCACCTCATTTCAGCGTCACCAGCTCCTCGGCGCTCGTGGGGTGAATGGCAACGCAGCTGTCAAAGTCTGCCTTGGTGGCGCCCATCTTGATGGCGACACCAAAGCCCTGAAGCATCTCGCTGCTGCCCAGGCCCATGATGTGCAGGCCGACAACCTTTTCCTCGGGCCCCGTCACGATGAGCTTGTAGTTGGTCGGGCCCTTGTGCTCTGGCTCCATCATGGCGTAGAACATGGCCGTGAAGCCCGTCTTGTATACCTTGATCTTGTCCTTGCCGTACTTTTCTACCGCCTGGGGCTCCGTGAGGCCGATGCTGCCCACCTCGGGGTGCGAGAAGACGACCGACGGTATGTTGCTGTAGTCGAGCTTGCGGGTGGAAAACTCGGCCGGCCCAAACAGGCGCTGGGCCAGCTTGCGCCCGGCGGCGATGGCCACGGGCGTGAGCTCGACCTGTCCCGTCACGTCGCCCAGCGCGTAGATGCCGTCCACGCTGCTGTTCTGGTACTCGTCGACGACCACGTGGCCCTTGTCGTCCAGCTTGACGCCCAGCTCCTGCAGTCCAATGTCTTCGGTCTGCGGCACCCGCCCGACGGCCCAAATCAGGTGATCCACGTCGGTCACGGAGCTCTCCTTGCCCTGCTTGTCCTTGTACGTCACCGTCAGCTTCCCGTTGGCGCCCTTTTCGATCCTGGTGGGCTGCGACTCCTTTTGCAACCTGACGCCGAGACGCTCGTATTCCGCCGTGACCGTCTCTTGGATCATGGGGTCAAAGTTGCGGAGAAAGGTCTTGTGGCGGATGAAGAGGTGCGTCTCGGTGCCGAGCGCGTTGAACATGCCGGCAAACTCGACGGCGATGTACCCCGCGCCGACAATGGCCACCTTGCCGGGCCGCTTGTCAATGTCGAAGAAGCCGTCGCTGTTGAGGCCCAGCTCCGCGCCAGGGATGGAGGGAGGTGAGCTGGGCCGCCCGCCGACGGCAACGAGAATCTTGCTGGCCTTGACCAAGACCTTGGAGCCGTCGTCCTGCGTCACCTCGACCTGGTTCCTGGAAACGAAGCGGCCGCGGCCGTGGAGATATTCAACCTTGTCGTTGACGAGGTTGCGCTCGTAGATGCCGTTGAGGCGCTTGATGTAGCCATCTCGCTTGGTCTTGAAGGTGGTCCAGTCGAAGGGCGCCGTCTGCTCGATGGAGAAGCCGTAGGCCTTGGCATCGTGTATAGTCTCGGCAATAGCGGCAGCGTTGAAGGTGACTTTTTTGGGAACGCAGCTGCGCACACGTATTCACCGTCCAGCGGACGAGGGTCAGTCTCTAGTCTCGCGAGAGCCAAGAAGGGCAAAAGGGAGATGAGCAAGAGATGAAAGAAGAAAAAAGGGGGGGAAAGGAGGGGAAGGAGGGGTAGGTAGTGTAAGTAGTATGAGGAAGTTGGTGAGCTGGTGAGCTGGCGAGCTGGCGAGCTGGTGAGCTGTGTGGACGGAACTTGGCTCACCCGACGTTTACACATGTGCCGCCGAGGCGCGATGCCTCGACAACGACAGCCTTTGCTCCGAACTTGGAGCTGGCCATGCGGGCAGATCCCAGGCCGCCGCTCCCGCCTCCCAGAACGAGGTAATCGGCCTCTTTGGTAATGGGCGCCATGGCGACAGCAGATGTAGACAGATGGCGGGACAGGGAAGCGATGCGACGCGGGGGGGCAGCTCTCGAGGTGCGGCAGACGAGCTTGAGCCGTTGCATGGATCGAGCAGCTTTCTTTGATTGACAAAGGACAGGGAGCCGTCTTGGTTTTTTAAATCTCCCAGGCCGGTGTCTCCGCAGTGGCGGGAAGAGAGAGAGGAAGAGAGAGGGAGAGAGCTTATGCGGCGGTTTCGCTTCCGACTCGACGAAGTAATGACGTGCTTTATTTCCTCGCACGTTGTCACTCGAATAGCCTGGACAATATAGGGCCCGCTCCGTCGTCTTGTGCCGGAGCTGCGGCTGTTCTTTTTTTTTTTTTTTTTTTTTTTCTCTTCCCGTGGCGATGAGTAATCTACGTCGTGTAAATCGAAAAGACGGAACGGATCGTACGGAGTTGAAGGAGTTGAAAGCTAAATCCCAGATTTTGAAATCACGGCTTTTCGGTGACAAAGTGGGCCCAACCAGAATCGGTTTAGCCCCCCCCCAGCCCCATCCATTCGGTCGAACCGCTCGGCAAGGTGCCAAGGTCAGACAGACGCGGAGGCGAGAGAGATGGCAGCCTGGAGCTGTGTGGGATCTGTGGGATCTGTGGGATCCATTGATGCCATGGCGGGAACTGAGGAAACTAATCGTTGGCACGCGACAGCTCAGAGAGTACCGCTCCAAACTCTTCACCATCCTTGAGACGCTTGCATGCAGAGAGTGACTTGGGTACCCAGAAGCTACTAAGTTACCTCCGGTTCTTCCAGCACGTTTTTTTCCCGCAGAGCGCCCACTAGCCACGTTCCCGCTCAACGGGCAACTACTTTGAAACCGCTATACTTCTGTGTCTTCTGCGCTAAACGTCACTGGCGTCCATCCAATCACATCTCGCCGTCCAGAACCCCCCCCCCCCCCCCGGACAACCATTGCTCACCACCACTTGGTTGCCAGCTTCTGGTCTCTTCGTCCAACAACTTCCTACCTGTGCACTCCAAGGCGCTTCGATGCCAGTGCCCTTTCGCCATTGCCTTCTCTGCTGTGTCTCCGTTTCATCCTGACCCCGAGACATTTGTTAGACCTCTTTGCCTGTCGCGACGCTCGACTTCTCTTGTCTTCCTCCTCTGTTCGCTCTTCAGCTCTTCAGCATCGCCTCGGGTACTTGCAAAAAGGCTTCCCCTTGTTGGGGCTCCCTCCATGCAAAATCATGTCCGCCGATGTCAGCGCTGATTCTGGTACGTCTGCCACTGGCAATCGCCTTTGTCTGTTCGGGCTCCGTCGTCTTTTTTTTTTTCCCCAGCTAATCTGGCCGTAGCTGCTCCGCCAAACCTCAACCTGAGTCCCGAAGAGAAGCGCGTCTACGGCCAACTCTTCCGTCAGGCAGACACCGAAAATGTCGGAGTCGTGACCGGTGATGTGGCCGTAAAGTTTTTCGAAAAGACAAGGCTGGACTCTCGTGTCCTGGGAGAGGTTAGCCCGTTTGCCGTCCAGTTGCCTCGCTCGCCTGTCCGTCCCATCCGAACTGACCGGTAGAAACTGCCGAGAATCAGATATGGCAAATTGCAGACGGCGAGAATCGCGGCTTCTTGACTCCAGCTGGGTTCGGGCTCGTGCTGCGCCTCATCGGTCATGCGCAGTCCGGACGGGAGCCGACGCGCGAAATAGCTCTCCAACAAGGGCCCATACCTCGATTCGACGGTCTCTGGCCAACTTCTCAACAACCACCCGCGTCCTCGATGGGCTCGCCCAGCATCGGCAGTCCAGCTCCATCATTGCAAGCACAAGCTTCCGGCGGTGCCATTCGCATCCCGCCTCTGACACCAGACAAGGTGGCGCAGTTCACCAGTCTCTTTGAACGCCAACCATTGCAGGCCAACCAGCTGCCGGGAGAACAGGCTCGCAACATCTTTGACAAGTCCGGCCTGCCCAACGAGACCCTGGGCCGAATATGGGCCTTGGCAGATACGGAGCAGCGGGGCGCGCTTGTGCTGCCCGAGTTCGTCATCGCCATGCATCTGCTCACCTCCCTCAAGACTGGTGCTCTCCGTTCCTTGCCGAATGTCTTGCCCGCTGGCTTGTACGAGGCAGCCGCCAGCAGAGGCTCTGCCGCGACTCGTATATCGCCAAACCATACCGGCATGAGCGCTCTGCCGAGACAGTTGACTGGTCAGGCCGGGATGCGAACAGGGAGTCCACTTGGACGACCACCAGCATCTGCACCAGCACCAGCTCCAGCTAGCTCTCTGCCCGGCACCGGCGACTGGGCCGTCTCTCCGGCAGACAAGGCAAAGTTTGACCAGATCTACGCCACCATCGACAAGACCAACAAGGGATACATCACTGGAGAAGAAGCCGTCCCCTTCTTCAGTCAGTCCAACCTGTCTGAAGACGTCTTGGCTCAGATTTGGGACTTGGCCGATTTCAACGGCCAAGGCCAGCTGACTCGAGAGGGCTTTTCCATTGCCATGTTCCTTATACGGCAGCAAAGGAGCGGTAGCGGAGGACCACTACCAAGCACGCTACCCCCGAACCTCGTTCCCCCAAGTGTCCGCAACCAGAGACAGGTTCCGCCTCCATTCTCGCCTTCCATTGCCGCGCGGTCGTCGCCGATACCGGCACCAAAATCAGCGCTGGACGATCTCTTTGGGCTCGATTCGTCCTCTGTCCCGGCCGCTGCTCCTGCTCCTGCTCCTGCGCCGGCACAGACGACAATGTCCACGGGCGGCTCAGTCGCCAACGACCCTTTTTCCGGAGGCGCTGGCGTTTCGGCCGTCCCCTCGTCGCCGCTGCGATCCACGGCCACGGGAAGTTCCTTCAGGCCCTTTGTCCCCTCATCAACTTTTGGCAGAGGTTTGGCTGGACCGTCGGGCGTCGATTCGCCGAAGCCGTCTGAGGATCTGTTGGAAGACAATGACCCGGAAGCCAGCAAGAAGATTTCTGGCGAGACGACAGAACTTGCCAACCTGTCCAGTCAGATAGGAACCCTCTCCAAACAGATGCAGGACGTTCAGAACAAGCGTAATACGACGCAAAACGAGCTCAATCAGACCAACTCGCAAAAGCAAAACTTCGAGCAGCGACTGGCTCAGTTGCGGGCGCTCTACGAGAAGGAAGCCGACGACACACGCTCGCTTGAGCAGCAACTTAGAAAGTCCCGGACCGATACCCAGAAGCTCCAATCCGATTGCATGGCCCTCGAGGGAACGTATCGGGATGTCCAGGCCCAGCACCAACAACTCGTCGCTGCTCTCCAGGCGGACCAACAGGAGAACACAGCCCTGAGGGAACGCATCCGAGCTGTCAATGGCCAGATTGCACAGCTGAAGGCCCAGATCGAGAGACTGAAGTCCGAGGCTCGCCAGCAGAAGGGCCTTGTTGCCATCAACAAGAAACAGCTGGCCACCACAGAGGGGGAGCGAGACAGGCTCAACGCTGAAGCTGAAGACCTCGCCAGGAGTGGGGAGGAGGCCTCGAGACAGATGGAGGGCAGCTCACCTGCGGCAGGGGCTGGCCAGATTGTCAGCCCGACGCTGTCCACGGCCAGTGGGAACAACCCGTTCTTTAAGCGCACAGCGAGCACTGACATCATGGGCGCCTTCCCGTCACAGTCAGCTAGATCCTACAACGACAAGTCTTTCGACGATGTCTTTGGGCCTTCATCCTCTGATCAAAACGCGACCCCTCCGCCGGCAGTGCCGGCACCGGCTTTCCAGCAGCTGCCGCCTGAGGCCTCTGTGGCGGCCGCTGTCGGATCTTTCCCTGAGACGAGCAATGCCAGTCCAACCGTAAGCCGCCAGGGCACCATGACCTTGGAGCTTCCTGCGCCTCCTCCGCCTCCCGTATCAAGGCAGATGAGCTCCAGCATTTTGCCCTTCCATGACAAGCCAGAATCCCTTTCCTCATCTCGCCAGGTCTCGCCTCCCGCCTCGAGGGCCGGCGGCGCCCCTCCCACAGCTGCCAGCAGTAGGGGTTCAAGCATTGATGAAGATGAAGACGACTACAAGACTCCAGGTGATACCCCTCTTGCGAGCGACGCGCCGGCCGTCGCCGCAGTGTCGGTCAACGAAGCCGCGTCGAAGGCTAGGGACGAGGCGCCACCCGCCACCACGGTGCAGGAAGACGACCCCTTTGGCACGGCCGATCAGGCCAAGGCCAAGGCTGATTTTAATGATGCTTTTGCAACTTTTGCTGCCTCCGGCAAGAGTCAGCCCTCTGGCAATTCTGATGCTGCTGCTACTGCTACTGCTACTGCTACCGCTCCTGCTACCGCTCCTGCCGATGCCGCTGTCGCTGTCGCTGCTGCTAATAAAAAATCTGCTGATGCGTTCAACAACGAATTTCCTCCCATTTCAGAGCTGGAACGTGACGACGAGTCCGATTCAGACAGCGAAGGTGGTGGATTCGATGATGATTTTGCTCCAACTTCGCCGCCGCCGCCGCCGCCGCCGCCGCCGGCCAAAGACGTCGAGAAGAAGAGCTCGGACGTGACCGCCGTCGATGAGCCTGACAATGCCGCGCCCGCCGTTCCAGCCAAAGAACCGATCGAGGCAGCCAAGAAAAGGTGAGTCGCCCCATCTCGCTTCCTCGGCGAATTCCCAGCAGCTCGTGGCACATAATGTCTGACGCGTGACCGTCTTCTGGTAGCTCCGACCCCCCGTCGTCACCTGCCACAGTCACCAACACGTCTCAACCCGCAATGACTGCCGATGATATCTTCGGAGTGTCTCCTCCGAGGCCGGCGGCGACGGCGGCAACGGCATATGTGGGTGTGGTCCCGGCCCCGGCCCCGGCCTCGGCCCCGACGCATACTGTCGGGAAGGGGATTTTTGATGAGCTGGATGATGATTTCGAGGGACTCGAGGATGCCAAAGAGGGCTCTGCCGATGACGACTTTGCAAACATTTCTCGGGATGACTTCAACCCTGTATTTGACCACAGCCCACCGGCTAGCCAAGCCAAGAGTGAGTCCACGACATTCGGCAATGAAAGTCCCTTCGACTTTGTGTCTCACAGCTCTGCAGCCGGAAGCACCACCCAGCAGAAGACGACAGCTGACTCTCATGACTGGGACGCAATCTTTGCTGGCCTGGATGAACCCACCCATGTCACGCCGCCCGGCGTTGGGGAGAGCAACGGCGGCAGTGACAAGAAGGGATATCGCCCCCAACCACCAGGACGAGCTCTTACGGAGCAGGGATTGCACGATGATCCGATCCTCAAGAGCTTGACAAGCATGGGTTACTCGCGTTCCGATGCCGTGGCGGCTTTGGAGAAGTACGATTACAACTTGGAACAGGTAAGCACGTGCATCGGCGACAACGCACAACGCACACCAACTTTTGTCTCTTTTTTATCTCCCAACAAGACTTTTTGCTAACTCATGTGCCTGGCCAGGCCGCCAACTATCTCGCAAGCAAGTCATGAGAGCAGCATAAAGGTTGGCAAGACGCGCGTTGGGAGAGATTTGTGTACTGGCAGCCGGGAGCATGTTGATTGTTGATATTTTGTCAAGTACGGCTTATTGTAATTTTGAGACTACTACTACTTGAGCGACAGATCAAGTCCTTGATATTAAGGCAAGCGTGAAGATGCAGTTTCTTTTCAACCTTGAAAACCAACAGTGCCAAGGAAGGACGTGTGTGCGTGTGTGTGTGTGTGTGTGTGAGGTCCAAACGCGTCCGTCCATACACATAGACAGCTCATGTCAAGCAACATTGGAACAGCACACGATGAATAGATTTTTTCAAAAAAAAAATTGACACATTAAATAGGGGGGTATTTATTCCTTTTTTTTTATCCTATTTGACTTTGCTCATGATTGTTTCGGGGCCCCGAACCACATCCATCTGCGCGGCCCTGGCCTTGACGGCGTTGAGCATGCTCCTCTCAAAGTCATCTCTGGACCTCAGGGCGGCCTCGACCCAAGACAGCTGGAGATCCCAGTAGGCGGCCTTGAAGGCGGCAAACTCGTCGGCCACGGCGTCCTTGTCGCAGGTCAGGAGGGCCAGGAAGGGCTCCGTCACCCTCCACGTCTGCTTGACGGAGTCACCAACGTCGGGGTTGGGCAGGTTGGAGAAGTACTCAAAGGCGGTGGCGATGTCGTTGAAGATCTTGTCGCGAAAGGGGTCGGAGCGGCGAAACTTGGCGCCCTTGTTGCGCACCGACGAGAGGTACTTTATGAGGAGCTCGTCGGCAAAGATTTCAATAAAGATGTCGACGAGGGAGTGGTGGAGGACTTGGCGGTAGTCGTTGACGTACTCCTCAAACGTCACCACCATCTGCTTCATGGCGGCGCTGCTGTACCACCTCGGGGTGAAGAAGTCGGGCATGACGGCCTTGAAGTCGACGACGAAGATGAGGTGGGCAAACTTGGTGATGCACCAGGTCGAGAAGTCGACGTAGCCGTCGCGGAGGGCGTTGATCTCGTGCTCGCCGCGCTCGAGATAGTGCGCCGTGACGTGCGGCTCAAACTTTTGCCGGAACGACGACAGGTAGCCGAGGCGCGCCTCGTCCTCGTTGTCGTCGATGCAGGCGATCTGGTCGTTGGCCGTGGCCACCAGCCAGTCCTGCAGGGCCTGGAAGCCCTCGAGCTCGGGCACCCTGCCCGTCTCGTAGCGCCGGGCCTCGTCCTCGAGCATGCGCTGCCACGACTGCTGGCGCGTCCGCAGCCGGAGGAACATGGCGTCGACGACGCCCTCGGCCACGTCGGACCGCTTCGAGTTGGCGGCCACGTCGAGCTGCTCGCGCAACATGCGCCACAGAGCCACCAGGTTCCTGGTCCTGAAGTAGCCGTACTCGTCCTGGTCGAGGTTGGACCCCTCGACGTTGCGCTCGGCAAAGTCGCGCTTCTCCTGGTCAAAGATGCGGTCGATCCACTCGTCCAGGAACTTGATGATGAGCTGGCGGAAGTCGCGCACCAGCTCGGCCTCGCGGTTGTCGATGACGTGCGGCGTCAGCTCCTCCTGCCGGTGCCCCATCTTGGCCATCTTCTTGTAGTACTTTTCCGGGAAGCCGACAATCTCAAGCGTGTGAGCCGAGCTGCCCTCGGGGTCGTCGACCATGCCCACCAGGAAGTCGTGCATGAGCTGGTGGTAAATGTCGGCGTACGTCTTGCCAATCTTCCACCTCTTGGGCGTCAGCGGTGTCATGCCCACCCGCACCGCGTTGAGGTCGTTGAAGTACCACTTCATGATCTTGTCGAGCTTGCTGGCGTCGTCGAGGAACTCGTCCCGGCTCTGCTCAAACTGCGCCTCGGCGCTGAGCTTGATGGCCTGCAGGAGTTTGTCCTTGTATCCGCGCACCTTCTTGGCGCCGTTGGTGATGCTGTGGAAGCGCGCCGCCATCTCCTCGTGGTCCTTGAGCGCCTCCTGCAGGGCAATGACGCGCTCGTCGCTCTTCTCCTCGGCCTCCATGACGACGGCGAAGCGCACCACGAGGCCGTTGTTGTCGTTGACGACGAGATTGATGAGGTTCATGGCCAGCAGTCCAATGTGCTCGTCAAACCAGTCGATCGCGTCGTCCAGCCGGGCAAAGTAGTCCTCGAGCGTCGACTCCAGCCCGGGATCTTCGGCGCGCTGGATCTGCTCCATGGCATCGTCGCGAATGTTCCTCAGCTGCGTGAGCTCGTAATGGCACGGCAGCAGGTTAGGCATGTTCTCGCGGTCCTGGTCGTCTTGCCGGAGCATGTTTTCCACCATGGTCAGCCGGTCGTTGAACGTCTCCAAGTCGCGCCGCATTGTCTCCACGGCCACAAAGTTGCGGTGCGTCTGTGACACGAGGTTGATGCTTGCAAAGTCCTTGATCATGGTCTGGGACTCGGAGCAGAGCCGGTCAATCTTCATCATTTCCTCCTTGATGAGCTGGACCGTCTTCTGGCCGTCGCTGAGGCCCGTCATGCCCGACTGCGTCGTCTCCAGCTGCTCGCGAAGTCCATTGCGCAGCTGTCCGTCCACGGCTCCCTTTTTGCGCGAGATTTCGAGCTTGAGGGCGGGGATCTTGTCGAGATCATCGGGATGACGCAGCAGCTCCGTCAGCTTGGGTACAGGTCCGTCGTCCATGATTGCGGAAATCCGCGCAGTCACGCTGCAGTCTCATTGGCCTTTTTCCGACCTGAATGACGTGCATTTCTTCTTGGACGTGGCGGCGTCGGTGTCAAGATTGCTGGGCCAAGGCGAAAGAAAGAGGGGCTGGTTTGGTTGCTGCTGCATTGAGGCACGTGCCCACCAACCAACTCAACGGCTTGCGGCTGGGAGCAGAGCTTGAGAGCTGGACGGCACAACTTTTACGTTTCACAGGCCTGTGGAGACTACCGACCTCTAGGAGCCACCTACTGAGTAACCGAACCTGACCAAGAGGGCTGAATCCCGTCATCCCCAAGTGCAGAGGCGAACATTTTTTACAGTTGGTCTGGCAGAGTGTAGTTCCCGGCCTACATCATCAACCCACACCTGCCCACGCGCCTACCCTAAACGCACTGCAAGTTGGCGCCTACCCTACAGCTGTGAACGCCAATTTTACCGGGAACGAATGGAAATTCGTCAAACTGCCCAGTGCACGAGCCACTGGCGCAAATTATTCATTTACGGATATAATCTCAATATTTGTTTGGCGAACCCGGAACCAAGTTGCCGCATTGTGACGGTCGGATTGCGGACCAGGTCCGAGGCCGCGTGGGCCCAAAGCGCTCGCCAATAGAGCGGTCCAGAGCAACGGTCGGATCAAGCATGATCCAACGGAGCTTCTTGGGTCATGTTCTGACCAGCCGGGAAAAGAAAACACCGAATGGAGGACAACGGAGTGGAGAGAGGTGTTGGCAGCATCATCCCTTTGATGAGGCAAGTCCACTTCTTGATTGCGTTTCACAAAAAACCCCCTGTTATCCCTTTGCATGTCTGGGGTCTGGCTGGACAAGGATTCCAATCGAGCTCGAGTCTCGCGAGGAATCGCCTCGGTTGCCTACTGACAGAACAATGACGTGAGGAGTGAGAGACGAGACCTCATGGCCTGCAACTTGTTTCGACACAAGAGAGCAGGCGGGAAGAGAAAAAAAAGGAAAAAAACAGAAGAGGAAAAAGAAAAAAAAAAGGAAAAAAAAGGAGGATTCCAAGGATGGGATGAAAGAATCCTGTTGTATAATACGGCGGTCATTTGCCCTGACGTGGGAACTCTTGGATGACATGGATGATTTGATTGATCCGGCCCTGCATAGGGAACCCGCGATGTATGACTCGACGAACCAGGGACCTGGCCTACAAGCACGCGCGTGTGTCCCTTGCTTGGTCCGGCGAGAAAATCGGGGACTGTTTCCTTGGTTCAACTTGGCCGCCAGCTCTCGCAACCACATAATCATCCTCGTCGCGAACGAAGCAGAGACGCCTGCAGGACGTCTGCCGAACATGGTGGCGTTGCCGTAAGAAGAAGAAAAAAGGGGAGCAAAATCCATGGTGACACTGAGCACCTTTGGCGACCTGGGTGGCGCCAATCTTTCAGTGGCACTATTGGCAAAATGCCGGATGGTGGGATGATTAGTAGCGCGGGATGAGCGTCTTGGGTCTGGCAGTGATTGCTCCGTTGGGCAGGCCGCCATCAGTCAGCCATTAGCCAGCCAGCCAGCCATCAGCTCGCCGTCATGCTGCCGTAATACGGATGCCGTGCTGAAGCCGGCTGTGAAGATCCCTTCACAAGCACGGGAACTAGCGTGTCGATGATTGAGTCAATCTATCTTGCTCGTCCATCAGAGAGGCGTCGATTAGAGGAGCAGTCCGCTCCATCGTCATGTCGATTGCTAAAAAGCCAAGCAAGTTTCGAGATGGTGTGAACGGTGTGTGGAAGGTGTGTCGGCCTGGCACATCCATGCCCCTTTGATACCACGGTGCAGCGGCGGAAGCTCAGGGAGGTTGTGTCCCCTCGTTATTCTCCTTTCTTTTTGTTGTTGTTGTTGTTGTTGTTGTTGCTTTTTTTTCTGCTGCTGCTGTTATCGTTCGCTCCGCATGGTGTGTCCGCATGGTCCAGTCCGCATGGCCCAGCTTTTCTTTTCTTTTTCTCCTGAAACGCCTCTTGCGGAGCCATGTCGCCTCACGGTCCTCGTGAGCCGCATAATTGCCATGATGACAGGCGAGAGCGACCAGATCAGCTCAGCCGCCTCTGACGGGTTTGCCTTGATGGTAATTTGCCCCCCGTGTTTGTCCGGCCTTTGCCATTTTTTTTTTCGGGCTCCTCGTCATCGCGCGCCAGCTCAGCTTGGCTGCTGCAGCCCGAGTTACCGGCATCGATAATTTCCCAAGTAAGATGGCTGCGGCAGGGCTAAGGGGGAAAGGTGGAGCCCGTTTGTCTCTCTACCAATTTGTGGCCCAAAAGGACTCGCTGCAATGCGGCATGGCATGCAACGCAACGCGACAACAAGCTACATACATAGGTACGGAGTACTTACGCAGAGAATCCGTACAAGGAAATGTTTTCGAAACCATGCAGGGCATGTGTCGAGCATGGGAGTCCAGGCCAGGATAGAAAGACTTTGTGGTGGTTGCGCCGCATATGCCGAATGCTGCCCGTTGTCGCATGAGAATGAAAAGAACAAAGAAAGTTTTCTTGCTAACCCTTTTTTTGGCTGGCACCCGAAAGTCCTGCATCGAGTACCGACGACTTCGCCGACGGCGGGCAATACCCGCCCTGCCAGAGTTGCTCGCCCGGGCCCCGCCGCGCCGCGCCCAGCTTTCACGTTCGTGCCCCCCATTGCTGCCAGCTGACCCCTGAAGTCGTTGGCCTCGTCTGACACTCTGATTGGTCTATTGACAGAACCCTGCCCCACCCCGGTTCCCATCCCTGACGAGGTACTCTCCCATGCTCTCTCTCTCTCTCACCAAGAGCTTCGGACTAAAACTTGCTGTTCGACTGAATCCATGTCTCCACCATGGGCTCTGTGCTCGGATGTTGTGCTGTGTCCGCCAGGAGCGGCCATCCATCCATCCACATCTGATTGTGACAGGCCTTAGCTCCTCGGGACTGAGAAGCTTCTGACAGCCCATCTGGGGAGGGCCCATCTTCCCCTTGAACAGACTTCTCCGCGACTCGCCACCCGCTTGGCTGCTTCCTACATACGCACTTGTTTTTTCCCCTCATCCTCTTCAGGGTTGTCAAAAGAGTCGAACCTGCTCGGTTACTCCAACTTCCAGGTCTTCTTTGCTATCCTCAGACGCCATTATTGTTTGTCGTCGCTGTCAGTTCTTTGCGGGCCGAGAGCAGCTCGCAAAGATTCGACGCCCCTAAACCCTGACCGCCCTCGAATGGCACAGTGAACCGTTTCCATTGATGCGACAGGCTCTTCCCCACGACAGATATTCAGCCCCGCGACCCCAAGAAGCCGGCAATCGCCCATTATGCCTCCTTCGATGAACACTCACTCTTCCTTCAGCCGTCCTCGGACCGGCGACCGCGACGGCAGGCCCAGCACACGCGACCAGACCACCGTCGGCGCCGACATGTTGATTCCTAGCCGCACTTCATCGTTGCATTCTCGAATCACGCAGCCGATCCCGGCTTCCTTGAGTGCTGCTAAGCCTTTGCAGCGAACTCCCAAGACGCTCACTCACGCCTACCTGGTCTGCGGCGTAGGTCGCGAACCCTCCCAATGGGTCAAGGCACCTGCTCCTGCGCAAGGCAAGATTGGCCACATGAAGGGTGCGGTTGGTCAGTACTGGCTGCCAGAGATTCTCGGCAGCAGTCCTCGTCTTGAACAGGACAACGAGATTGCCCGCGCGCTACACTCTGCCATGAGGGTGAGTCGCCATTCTTTTCTATGGCACTTTGGTGGCGCTGCTTGGCCCCAAGGCTCCCTGGGATATACGCAAACTGACACGTACACAGGCCTGCTTCCCTCACGATGTTGAGATCTGTATAGGCAGAAGCCAACCGCATTGCATCCATCATGCCTTTGTCCTCCAGCAAGACTCCTCCCACACCTTGTATGGTATCTGCCTTCGCGTCTGGTCTCGAGCCGACGAGAAGAGGGCCGAGACGATTCGTGATTTGCGCAAGCGGACCGAGGCAGACTTTTACGACAACCCGGACGAGACGTACTGGATCCCCTATTGTCTGTCGTTTCTCTCGCGATATCCCCTGTACAATCTTTTGGGGGACTATCTGCGAGGCATGTGGATTCACTGGAACAAGGCCACAAACCTGTTCCACGCCGAAGAAGTCTCCCGCATCCTGAGCTTCCCAGCCCCCAGGTTGAACGACCTGGTCCGCATCGACATGAAGGACTATGCTCTCTGCTACCAGTTTCCTTCTTCCCCAACCGGATTCCAAAACTTTTCCATGTGGCCATTGTTCAAGTGTCTGTCCATTCCCAACATTGTCGGTGTCATTGAGGCCGCCATCTCACCGACTCGTCGCATCATCTTTGTGAGCCACTACCCGACCATGCTCACGATTGCGGCCGAGACGGTCCGATACTGCGTCCGTGTGTACGAGTGGAGCGGCCTCTACGTCCCCGTCGTCCACGCCCGTCACGCCCACGAGCTGGCTCAGGAGCCCGGGCCGTACATCCTCGGCATGACGGCCGAGTGCCGATCCCTGTTCACCGCGCCCAATGACGCCTTGGTCGTCGACCTCGATCGCAACTTTGTCCTGACCTCCAGCCCACCCACCGCCCTCACGTCGGGCCAGCGCAACAAGTTCGTCACCCGGCTCACCCAGGCCCTCAATGGCGACGTGGCGCCTGCTGGTGTCCCGCATCATCTCCGATCTGCCTACGGCGGAGGCAAGCTGGTTCCTGCTGGCCAGATCATTGTCATGCGCGGTGAAGTAGAGTCCATTCAGGATCCGGAATGGTGGAACCAGGATTCCGTCATGGCTGTCATGGATCATGTCTGCGAGAAGATGGGCCGCAACTCTGGCATCAAGGCCGTCTTTGGGGGCTCCGTCAAGAAGCCCCTCATGACCAAGGTCTCGATGAGACATCTCAATGAGATTGTCCGGGAAAGAAATCAGTACTCGCGCGATGCTCTCGAGGCCTGGCACGATTTCATCAACCTGAAGGGCCGCATGGACACTGAGCTGACCAAGGTCAACAAACGGAACAACTACCTGGTGGAGGAGCTGGAGAGCTGGAAGCAGCAGTTTCTCAAGTTTCAGGCCTTTGCTGAGCAACTCACCAAGGAGACTCAGGACCTCAAGGTCAAGATTGAAACGCATAAGAGAGAGAACCGCCGCCTCACCGGACTCATCGATCAGCAGAAGGACGACAATGCCCGGATGTCCGTCAGGCTTACTGGCACGGAGAAGCAGCGCGACGATGCCCTCGAGGCCCTCGTCCTCCAGCAGGAGGTTGCCGAGGAGCTGGAGCGGGAGAGGAAGAGGAACAAGAAGGAGCTTGCTCAGCTCAGCCAAGCCAACGTCTCGCTCCTGCGACAGCGGGACGAGGCCTGCCGTGTGGTGATGCACCTGCAAAGCTTGATTGGCGGCCAAAGCCATCACATGGAGCACCTAATCCGGTCTCTCTCCAAGCCCGACGAGCTGGTCGCTGAGATTGAGGCCTGCCTCGAGAGCGATGAGGCAGAGGTTTTGGATGTCGCCTCTGTAGATGATGCAGCCGCCGGCGCCGGCAGCAGCAGCAGCAGCAGCAGCGTCAGCGCGAGCAGCAACAACGTCAGCAACAGCAGCAGTCAAGTGAAGCCGAACCGCAGCAGCAAGCGGATCTCAGCTGCTAGCCTCGCAGACGTCGCGGACCGCCATCTCAAAGACAAGACGGATGCCATTGCCCACATTGTGCGCAACATTGCCGATCAGTGTCAAGCTGCCGTAGACAGCCTGCAACTCGCCCACGACGTTGAATACAGATCCAGTCGACGCCACAGCAATCTCTCGGCCTTGCAGAGTGATGATGGGAATGACGACCGCTCCGTTTCTGCTTCCGAGAATGGCGAGGATAGACGGCTTCAGGCCGGACGCAATTCCAGCGTGCCTCCCACGCCGGATCTGATTCCGAACCGCAGCAGCACTGCTATGTCGTTCGCCTCGGCCACGACGACGCCCGAACGCAGCAGCCAGCAGTACAATCTCAAGGACGAAATGCCCACCAAGATTGTTGAGGATGACGAGGAGGACTTTGATGCGACTTCCAGCGAAACCGGAGCCGCGTCCAACGAGCAAGGCGTCGTGGCTAAGCACAGCGACTCGCTCTTGCATCGACCCTCGGGAGCTAGAATTAGCGCTCTTGGCGGTTCGCGATGATGTTTTGACACATGAAAACATTCTTTGAATGAAAGAGCGCGCGGTCCTTGACTTGAAGAGTTTTTAAAGGAAGCCCCCTTTTCCCTTCTTCTTTTCCGGAGGGAAAAAAAAAGAAAGGAAGAAAGACTCAGAGAAACCACTTACATGATTTTTTTCTTTTTTAAAAACTTTTTGGTCGTGATTTGGTTTGTCTTTTGGAAACAATTGACCGATGGAAGACGGCAGCTTTCTGTCCGGCGTTCTCTTTTGTCTTCGTGTATATTTTATTATTTAACCCGCTTAGCTTTGACTTTCTTTTGTTTTTTGAATGAGAGCCCGAGGTTTGCCGTCAAAGGTGACTCAAGTCGGCAAAGTGTATTGTAGTAGTGTTCAGTGACGCGAATTCTCAAGTTCAAACCAGACTGCCGCTGCGGAGTCGGCGTCGCTCCGAAAATCGCAGAAGAATGAATTCAAAAATTGATGAGAAAACACCGGCAAACGGATATAGGTGTAAAGATGTAAACTTTGTTCTGGGACATCCGCTGTTTGTTGTTGCAGCAGTACGGCTTGCTTGTGCGCTTGCTGATTGGCCAATCGTGCACCCACTCGAGGCGATACGTAACAAAAAGTGACGACACACCAACAAGCTTTTTTTTTTTTTTTCCCCGGCAAAACACCAACAAAATCACCACCGAAACCACCACCACCACCACCACCACCACCTTTTCGGCAGCCCGCGCCGCACATTCATTTTGAGGCTGACAGATAGACAGCTCAGCGATGGCGGATCCTCTCCTGACCACCCTCTGTCCCATATGTCACGTCTCAGTGCCAAAGTACAGATGCCCACGCTGCGACATGCGGACGTGTTCGTTGCCGTGCATCAAGAAGCACAGAGTATGGTCGGCCTGCAGCGGCCAACGCGACCCGACGGCGTACATACCGAGACGCAAGCTCCGCACCGCCGCCGGCATTGACCATGACTACAACTTCCTCCACGGGATCGAGCTCTCAATGGAGCGATCGGAGAAGTTGCTGATAGAGGAAAAGGGCCTGGTGCAGCAGGAGGAGCTGCGCCCGCTGACGATGCAGCAGGTCCGGTGGAGGACGGGGCGCGACGGCAAGAGGAGGAAAGTCTTGGTGACGCAGGTCCTGCGCGAGGCCAGGGGCAGGAGGTTCCAGAGGGGCCTGGCACAGAAATTGAGGAAGCTGAATGTGCAGGTTGTCTGCGCGCCGCTGGGCATGTCGAGACAGCGAGAGAACAAGACGACCTTGAACGGCAAGACGGGGCGAATCAATTGGCAGGTGGAGTGGCTCACCCTGACAACGAAGGGTCGGGCGACGGAGACGGACCGGGCCCTGCACAAGGTCTTGGACGACGTTCCGCTCTTTGCAGCCTACTTTGCCCTGCTGGACGAGAGGGAGAGGGCACGCGCCAAGCTGGAGCTGGATCTGGAGCTGGAGGCGCCAAAGAAGCAGGCGAGGTCCAATAAGTCGTCACACAGCGGGCACTGGCACGGGCACGACTGCGTACAGGATGCCGTTGACGGAACCTGGATCTCGCTGGGAGGAGGAGCGCACGTGGACGAGTGGCCGGCGGAAAAGGACAGGGCCCGACGCGAGAGGTTCCGGTTCTATCTGGGCGGCGAACCGAGGCCGTCGGACCCGTCCACCAGGCAGGTCTGGGCCGTCAACGCCGGCGACTGTCTGCGCGACATACTCAGCAATGCTCGGGTACTGGAGTTCCCCACAATCTACGTGCTCGAATCCGGCGACGTCCTCCCACGGCATCTGGTGGTCGACGGCCACAGTTACGCCGACGCAGCGGCAAAGACGTCGAAACGCAAAGGAGAATCCGCGGGGCCGCCGCCGGCCAAGCGGAGGAAGCAGCAGCAGCAGCAGCAGCAGCAGCGGGAGTTTAAACAAGGCCAAGTGGTCAGCGACGAGGACGAATCCGAGGACGAGGACGAGGGCGCAGAGGGATTCGGGTTGGAGGCCGGGGAGATAATTGCAGAGCAGAGCCTTGGGGAAGAAGAGGATGACGACGACAACGACACGGGCAGCTCAGGCTCAGACACAACGAGCGACGGAGAGGCGAGTGACGGAGAGATGGAGGATACTGATGCTAGCCGCTGAAAGGCCTTTCGCCTCAACGGCCATTGGAGATGCTGTCATGTCCGTGTGGCTCGACGTTATGCCATCCCACGTAGCTGGTACAAAAATACGTGAGTCAACAGCGGGCCTGCCTGGTCATCATGCCAATCTGAACTTACATAAGTCGTCAAGTGGGCGTGACCAAAACAAGAGAGGTTTGCAATGACAAAAGTGTACCTTGGTCTACGGCAAAACCAAACCCGACAGGTTATTGGCTTTGATTATACTTTTTTCCTTTCTTTTTTCAAATTTTGAGTTTTTGGCGGGAAGCGCCCCAAGCGGGTGATACTTGACTTACTCCCAAGACGCGGTGGCTTCCCCCAGAATCTAAACTAAATGTGATTATTATTTTGTTGTATTTTTAACTACATATAAAAATACAACAAATCAGAAAAGCACAGCTTCAGCCATGGCACAATACAGACGGAAAGAAAGAAAAAAAAGGCCAAAGACGCAGCAGGCTCTAGTGTGCTGCCCTTGCCGACCAATAGAATCAAGGCAGACGTCTCGAAACGGAAGCCCGACGGGGGAAAAATACCCGATTGCTGCCATTTTGCTTGCTTTTCAATGACGGCCCGGCCGCTTTTGCATCTCATCTTTTGCTCGCGGATGTCATGTATACATATACATATACATACATATACATGTACATGTGTACTTGTTCTCCCTCGACACATCCGTAGCAAAGGAGACAAGACAACTGACTGACTCTGCAAAACTCTGCCCACACGCAGCACTGTGACTAACTGACCTAGATGCCGCCACTCCCGCGGGACAGCACAAACTAGGTTGAAAATCAAGCCCCAAGGTTTGGTCCACCGGCTTGGTCCACCGGCTTGGTCCACCGAGATGCTGGATCCTCCAACGTCCGTTAGACTGGATGGCCCACGAGGTTCCATCTCAAAGCATCATCACCACGACTTCAGCTAGGGTCCAGGTCACCCTTCTGTGTCGGTTCTGCACTGCACAATTCAACCTTCACATGACATCACATTCCTCCCATTAACTGTCAAAAGGGATTTTGCTATTGCTGCCCAAGGATCTATGATGCCGCCGACTCAGCTCTCTTGTTGCTGCGTCAATTCTGTCTCGTCAGACTTTCCCGTCTTGGCGGCGCGCCAAAACACACAAACATCGCATCCGCCTTCTAGCCATTGCCCTCTTTCGTCTTCAGCTTTTCGCCAGCACAACGCCACCTTTGACCTCACCGTCATGAATGTGCAAAAAGGTGTGGTATTCCGCCGATTCCGCCGATATAATAAAAACAAAAGCGACTCCCATGGCTATGAGTCTGACAAATTTTTTTTCACAAAGAAAAAAAAAAGGCGGAAAACAAGAGAAAATCAAAACCCAGAAACCGACAACAGCCCGCCAAAATTATATGCAGAAGCCTAAAATGGACTAAACACGCTATTCTTGACTGCCCCGTCCGTCTACTCTTTAAACTCCCTTGAAATGATGGCAAGACAGAAAAATGGGGAAAACTGACCAAGGGACCTATGCTGAGAGGGGAAAGGAGAAAAGTTAAGTAGAATAGACGCAAAGCCACACACACAGATACCGAGAGAAGTAAAAAGGGAGGGAGAAAACCACGTCTACATGCGGTTAGTCAAGTACAAGCTTGTTGTTGTTGTGGGGGGGGGGGGGGGGTTTCAACTGCGGGAAAATAGATTAAATGATTCGTCAATAGACGGTGATATGATGATACTAGACGTTTGAGGTTTCGAGGGTAATGAAGATGTCGCAGAAATGATGGGGGAAAAAGAAAGTGGCGTTCTAAAAAGGCTTTTTCAACGCGCGACATCCGTCGACATGTCCTCATCATCGTCGTCGCTGCCGCCGACATATGCCAGCTGAGCCCAGACGCGCCAATGTAGCACGCCAATGTGTGCCAGCCGCGTCGCCAAATCTTCGATTCCACCCTCGTCTTGCGCATCCCGAAGCGAAGAGTCGGCGTGAGAAGGGTGATGGTGATTCTGATTGCTCGCGCTAGGCACCCGGCCGCCCGTGGCGACGGTAAAGAGGGATGTGCCGGAGAGAGCCTTGAACTCGCGCACACGGCTGGCCAATTCCGCCATGAGCCTGCTGTGAAAGGCTTGCTCGACGTCTCTGTAGATTTGAGAATCAACCCGGCAGATGCTTTCCAGCAGCTTCTCCTCAAACGTGGCGAGCAGTTCAATGGGCGCGTCCGTGAAGCGGAAAATCTGAAGAGCCATGGATGGCGCCATGGTCTGCCAGCGGCTCGCGTGGCGCGACGACGGCGGAGCAGACTGGAGAAGCGCGACGAGCGACCTGTAGACGCTCTTGGCCTTTGTTTTCGACTCGCCACTCTCTGGAGCGACGTAGGCAGGAATGTTCAGCGACGATCGCGGCGACGATGACGTGGACGAGGCCGACGAGCCCGAGGCGCTGACAAAACTGCTGGGTCTCGAACTCGAAGGAGGCGTGTTAAAGTTGAAATCGGACCCGTCAAAGGTTGCCGAGCAAGAATTCAGCGTCTCTTCGTCGAGCGGCTGGCTCTGTCTCTTGGCCATGTTGGAGCTGTAGCGTCCCACGCGCTCGAGGTCCTCGTACATGCGCATGCAAATGTCCAGGTTGATGAGATCGGCCATGTCGGATCGCAGCTTCAGTAGCCGTTCTTCGTCGAACAAGAACGTGCTGGGCACGCGCTTCTCGCCGCTCGACGGCAGCACCAAGCGGGACAGCGCCTCGAAGAAGACGCCCATGTCGCCGAAATAGTAAGGGGCGCCGCCTGGCCCTGGCCCACTCTTGGGCGTGAACGAGGCGTCGGCGTGTCGGTACCATTCGCGCGCGCCACCCAGGTCCACCTTGCGCGACTGCATCTTCTTGATGAAGAACTTTTGCTCAAAGTGTGTCGTGTCCTCAATGAGCACCGGTCGTAGGCACCGGATCTGATGATTGGCCACGTCCAGCTTCATGGCCTCCAGAACGCTGAGAAGGCTGCGCATTCCCGTGACGAGCAGGTCCAGGTCCGAGTCCCGGTTTCCGTTGCTGAGCTGCGTGTACATGGTGTCGACCCATTCATCCCGCATGGGCGCACAGTGAGACTTGAGGACGCTCGACAGCCAGAGGGCGAGCTTCTCCAAATCGGCCACGCCCTTGTTGAACTGTTGCATCAGCAATTCGACGTTGAGGCCCTCGTCCAGAAACTGGCGGTCCCGCTGCGGCACCAGAGTCTGAATGATCTCCTTGACCGCCTTGAGAAGGGCGGGAAGTGTCCAGTCAGAGCTTTCGCCGTGCTTGGCGGCGAACGCAGGTCGATCGGTGATGAACATGGCCAGCTCCTCTTTCATCGTCTTCCAGAACTGATTGGCCCTCTCCTGCTTCTTACGGCCCTTTTCCCCGTCGAGGTTTGGTCTGAAGTGCAACTCAGGATCAAAGTTGATGTCATGTCGTAATTTCGGGTTATGGACGATTTTCGATACGTCTAGCTCGCTCAGCGTCGACTTTGTGACTGGCGGTTCAACTGGCCAAGCGTGATTGTGAGATGACGACCGCCTCGAGTGTCGAGTGGTGACGGGTTCGTGGAGTGGTGTGGAAGAGGCTGAACTGCTGCTGCTGCTGCTGCTGCCATCGCTGCCGCCGTTTCCGCTGGAATGAGAACCCGGCGAGAGGGCTGCAGGAGCAGGTGTTGATGATCGGAGGGCGGGGGCGCACCGCCGCGGCGATACTTGCGAGGATGACTGTGCGCTGACTGAGCTCTGCGAATCGTTTTGTGACTGTGTTTGCATTTGGACGTCGGCGTCCTGCATGACTTCGCTCTCCTTGTTGGGGCGAGTTGATGGGCAAGGGGGACAAGGGGCGGACGTCGACAATGTCCTTCGGGACCTCTCGACGGGTCCGTCGGTTTGCTGTTCTGGTGTCATGTTGCCGTTTCTTCGAACCGTGATCTTTCTCTCTCACTCTCTCTCACTCTCTCTCTCTCTCTGTTCTGTGTCACCGCCACTTTCCAGAGTTAGAATTTATTTTCTTTTTCAAAACAATAAAGTCAAAAGTGTGTGCAAATCTGCGAAGGGAAGGGAGGGCGAAAAATGCCCGTTAAGTCAGCGGGACTAGGACGGGAGGGAGGGAGACAACGGGTAATGATGATGACGACGATGCGATTTGTACTCCTGCTCTCGAGGCCACGATCTGCAGGGAGCGACAAGCCAGTCGCGGACGACTGCAGGGCTTGCGTCGCATATTTGAGGGCGAGCTGCATGGAGCGTGTAGCCGGATCCAAGCGCAGGCCCGAGCTAAGGGCACACACACACGAAGCATGGGCTTGTGTTTTGGGGGTGGGGGAGGGCCGTCCGCAACTCCAAACCTCAAAGGAATCAGACGTAGGACATACCGGTGCAGGCGAGAATGTGTGTGTGTGTTCACACTCCGGGCTCGCTTTTCAAGTCGAGGAGTTGTTCTGGCTCAATCCAGGAACGGGGGTTTCACGAAAGCGTGAACGAGATAAAGAATAGGGTTTTGCTCCTGGGGTTGTTGAACACTTTTTGTACAATTTTTTTTTTTACACTTTCTTATCCCGCCCAAACTTTCTCGGTCTTGCTGGGAGAGTTCGTCTTTGACTGTTGGTGGTGGTTGAGCGTTGATGTTCCTGTTGGCGGTTGTAGGAGTGGTGTTGCTAGTGTTGCTGTGATCGTCGTCTCGTCTTCTTTCGTCGTCGTCGTCGTCGTCGTCGTCGGTTGCCGTATAGGTTGCCTCAAACGGAGAATGAGAGTGATTTGGGAAGTTGACGTAGACGCCGAAAACAATGTAAAGAGTGACAAGTATCTAATCGATGGTAGGAAGAAAATTCAAGGTGGTGAGAGTAGGAGACAATATACAGAATACAGGAAGTAAGTAGGAGGGAAAGAGCCGGGGAAATAGGTGGGCAAGCAGGCAAGGAAATCAGAGAAAGAACGAGAGTAACTAATGTAGGAAAGGACGGAAGAAGCAAAGAGGAGAGAAGAGGGAGGACATGGTACCGGCCTCGAGAGGAAAAAGGAGGGCCGGGACTTTGACAAAGGGGGACGAGCAGTGTGGGTGATCAGAGTCGGATTAGCATGGCATGGCATTGGCATGGCATACACACACCTACACCAACCTACACGCGCACACACACACACACACACACGCACACACGCACATAACATGCACACGCACACACACACACACACACCTACGCCTTCGCACGCCTTCGCACACCTGCACACCATGACCAAGGAAGGGCCATGGGCCATGGGCCACCATGTGGATGGGATGGGTTCGGTCTGGTATGACTAGCGCAAGGGCAAGCCGCCACCGATCCGGGCATGAGCGAGGTACTAGCCCAGACACGGGTACCTACGAGTAATGTGCAATGTCGGGGGGCCGAGGAAGGAGGGGAAGGGGGGGCGTTTCCCTGGCAGCTTCCGACTCAAGCCTCACGAAGCAAATGTTGCAGCAGCAGTCCTAACGGCGGTGGCGGCGGCGGCGGCGGCGGCGGCGTCGTTGGACGGGCGGGCGCGCTGGATGCGCTGACTGGATGCGCTGGGTGCGGCCCTGACTCCTCGAGCTTGCCTGCTTGCAATCAAAATACATGACACATGCCCATCCATGTACATACCAAACCTTACTAGGGTAGGTACCTACCTTGAGAATGTATGCATGATATGTACAGAATGTGCATGTACTGTTCCAACTATAAGTGCATGTAGAGGCGCAAGGCGGACGTCCGGAGGCAGCCGCAGCAGCAGCAGCAGCAGCAGCAGTAGTAGCAAACACACTTGCATTCAGACGCATGCACGCACTGTCGTGGACTCAGCTTGACTCATGGGATACCTCACCATGATGAAGTGGACTTGCCTGCTTGCTGTGCTTGCATGCATGGCCTGGCATGGCATGGCGCTACGACAATACGATGCCAGCGGCGGCGTCCGAATGGACACCCGGCGCCCTTGGCGGTCCTGCAACTGCCTGCTGTCTGTTTGCTGCCTGTTTGCTGCATGTCTGCTGCCTGTTTGCTGCCTGTCGGTCGGTCGGTCTGTCTGTCTCGTCTTGTCCATCTGCCGGTCTGGGTACTATGGGTTGGTCTGCCGATGCCACTTGTGGCCACAGTAGCCGCTGCATTATAGCCACCTACCCTCGGAAGAAGGGGAGGAGGGGGGAGGAGCGCTCCAGCCGTCCAGTGGGTCACAGGCAATTCTGGAGGTTTTTTATTTTTACGTGGTGAACCTATACCAAAGGAAACTCGGAATCACCTACGAGATATTACTGATAGGCAAAAATGCTGTCGAACCGTCTTTGACCCGTCTTGAGCCACACAGGGTGGGCGTGCAGATATGGACAGGACGGCCTGTAAAAGTTGGTGTGTACGTGTGTGTGTGTGTGTGTTTGTGTTGTTGCGCAATTTGGCGCATCAATCAAAAAAAAGACCCGCCAATTTACCGAATCGAGACTGGAACTCGACTGGCTCGCCACGGCTGGATTGAATTGGGACTTGACTTGGGCCTTGTAAGAGTTGGGGGGAGTTTAGCTTCAGTGGTGCAGGCGTGCGCCCAATCCCGCCCAAAAGGGAAGTCAAGGGCTGCCGCTGTGCCGTTATTGTCCAGCTCCGACGCCACGGCTGCCCATTGGGTCTGCTTGCTTGTCTTTGCCTTGCCTTGCCTTGCTCCTCATGACCGCCGCCGCCACCACCACAAGGGGCACCGAGTCCCGGTACCACGGCTCTCAGGACCCTTGGGCCTTGGGGCCTGATCCCCTTCCGATACGATGGAGACAGGGGCGTGCTTCATGGGGGGTGCGAGGGCGCCTGGGCGTGGGCGGCGGGCGTGTGGAAGGGGGGCTTGGGCCCTTAAATCGAGTGCGTATTGACGTTGAGAGCGTCTGGTGTGTTGTGTCTTGAGTGTATGCAGTACGTACATGTGTGCGCTGCCTGCCTGCCTGCCTGCCTGCCTTACCGCCTGTCAACTTACTAACCTACCTAGTATCTGCATTCTAAACATCCATCACGAGTCCAAAAGATGACCAAGGCGTCGCAAGTTGACGCCATGGCCCATCGGAGGGGGAATGCGACAAGTTCCGCGCCATGAGTCTCCAAATTGCCAATTTCATCACGGCGCTTGGTTGCCACGATTATGAATTTCGTCATGGCTTGGAAATGCTGAACGTCTCTTCTCCGGACCTACGCACGTGTGCGCAGGCATCCTTGTCCGCATCACATCGCATCGCATCGCATCGCATCGCAGGCCATGTCAACTTCAGCATCAATGCCCTGCGGAATCAAACCCCCCCCCC
>JMQE01001236.1:0-28844 GCA_000731825.1 Hypocrella siamensis
CCCCAATTTGACTCTCTGCCTTCGTGTTTTTGGCGAATCGGCTTAACCCAAAACTTGATAATCTAGATGATGTACCGCAATCACAAGACGCTACCCTACTTCTCCTCGGTCGTCAAAAACGTCGCGTCCCCCAACCTCGAGATAAAAAAACTCGTCTACATCTATCTCATCCACCATGCAGAGCAGGAGCCAGACCTGGCCTTGCTGTCCATCAACACCATTCAGAAGTCGCTGTCTGATCCCAATGCCCAGGTCCGAGCCCTGGCTCTCAAGACCATGTCGGGCATCCGCGTCCCCGTCATCAGCCAGATTGTCTCCTTGGCCATCAAGAAGGGCATGGCCGACATGAGCCCCTACGTGCGCAAGGCCGCCGCCCTCTCGATACCCAAATGCTACCGCCTGGATCCGGGTCAGTCACCGCAGCTCATTGACTACTTGTCGACCCTACTGGGCGACAGGCAGTACTTCGTGGCCGGGGCTGCCGTGTCGGCCTTCCTCGAAGTCTGCCCGGAGAGGCTCGATCTGATACACAGACATTACAGGAGCCTGGTGCGAAAGATTGTCGACATGGACGAATGGAGCCAGCTGGCCACGTTGAAGCTCATGACGTACTACGCAAGGCGGTGTTTTCCAAGACCATCACGGAAGCCATCCAAGGCGGCGGCGGCGGAAGAAGAAGAAAAGGAAGCACATGGCGCGACGGTGGACGACTTTTACGCCGATGCAGCCGCCGCCGACGCTGGGCCAGCGCAGCAGGCTAGTCTGCCCGGGGACCTGCTGCTGTTGCTGAACAGCATCAAACCACTGCTGCAGAGCCGAAACTCAGGCGTCGTGGTCGCCGTTGCTAGATGTTTCGTCGACATTGGCAAGGCCGAACACGTCAAGCTCGCCATTGGGCCGTTGGTTGCGCTCCTGCGCGGCGCACAGGATGTCCAGCAAGTCGCATTGTACAACATCGTCTCGGTCTGTCTGATGAGGCCAAAAGAGTTTGTCAAGTACGCCAGCCATTTCCTTGTCAGGGCGACGGATCCCGTGTCCGTCTGGGAGCTCAAGCTCGAGGTCTTGACCCTCATCTTCCCTCACAGCCCACTGCACGTCAAGAGCCTCGTACTGAAGGAGCTGGAGCACTTCTCGACGGGCTCTGAGAAGTTGCTGGTCCGGGAAGCAGTCAAGGCCATAGGTCGGTGCGCGCAGTCTGACGCCAAGACGGCACCACGATGCCTGAAGCTGCTCCTAAGTCAAATTTCCAGCTTGGACGGCACGCTGGCGGCTGAGTCGTTGACCGTCATAAGGCAACTAATTCAACAAGACGCCGAGGGACACAGCGGAACGGTCGTCCGCCTGGCCAAGAACCTGGACTCCGCGTCGGAGCCCCAGGCAAGGGCCACCATCATTTGGCTGGTGGGTGAGTTTTCAGGTCTGAACGGGCAGGACAACATCGCGCCAGACGTGCTGCGCATCCTGCTCAGAGACTTCAAGAGCGAGTCGGAAGCTGCCAAGCGGCAGATTCTGCTGCTCGGGGCCAAGGTCTATCTCCATCACGTCAACAGAACGAGCGAGGTCCAAGGAGCGAGAAAAAAAACCGAGGAAGACGCCACGTGGAGGATGGAGGAGGACGAGGACAAACATGATGCTGTGAAGCACGAGTCTGATCCGCACCCAATCGCGCAGCTTTGGGACTATCTGCTGCTTCTGGTCCGGTACGACAGCTCGTACGAGCTGCGCGACCGAGCCAGGATGTATAAGGCGCTGCTCGGCGTGCCCCAGCTGGCCACGCTGATGCTGCTGGCGCCGAAGCCGGCTCCCCAAGCGCCTAGCCCGTCCGAGTCGAGAAGGGGGTTCCTGCTGGGCTCGTCGACGCTGGTGCTGGCCGGCGGAGGCGGCATACACGGCCTGAGAGGGTACGAAGCCCTGCCAGACTGGGTCGAGGCAGGCCAAGAGCCGGACGCTCGACTCCGAGACCAAGACGACGGCGGAACGAGGTCGCGATACGGAGACGACAGGAGCGGCCCCGCTCCGGCGGGCGACGTGCTGGACCAGGCGGCGGCAAAATCAAAGGGGACTCTCTCGTCCAAGGCCAACGGGCAGAGCGAGGGCGTCGGCACCAAGACGCTGGACGACTGGTTGGCAGAGGAGGAGAGCGAGGAAGAGACTGAAGAGGAGACGGATGCAGAGGAGAGCGAGGAGGATGAGAATGAAGAGGATGAAGAGGATGAAGAGGATGAAGAGGATGAAGAAGAGGATGAGGATGAGACTGACGACGAGGGCGAGGCAGATGGCCTCATCAAGGGTGGATGAGCAGCGTCTCGTGCCGCAAGTTACGAGACGGTGGATCTATCAAGACACATGCGGTGTGCAAAGATGAGTGATGTCAAAAGAGATTACAATGGGTAAAGGTTGAAAGCATGATTCAATTACATCTATTTTAGAGACTTCACTTGAGCAATGTTTCTTTCCCCTCCTTTCTTTCTTCCTTTTTTTCTTTTCCTTTTTCTTTTCCTGTTTTTCTCTTTTTTTCTCTTTCATTCTTTAGGACCGAGAAGACTCCGACTTTGGCTCAATTGCAGCCTCGATCTGCGTGTCGCTCTCGCTAGACGCGGGCCCGTGGTGGTGCTTGTGCCCGGCGCGGCTGGCCATTTGCGGGAAGAAGATGCCCGGATGGAAGATGGTGAGGAGGGAGACGGAGATGAGCACCATGGAGCTGTCGAGGACGAGGAAGCTGGGCTCATCTTGCATGATGGAGTTGCCCCATCCGCCGACCATTTCTGCGATTCTGCACAAAGTGAGTGAGTGCTTGATTCAGAAAAAAACATGATGGGGGCAAAATCCACGTTTTCGAGACGAGAGATGGGAGGACAGAGAGAGACGTACCGGTACACACAACGAATCAGCAGGGCCCAATACGCAGCGATGACGGCGCCCAAGAAGAGGCGAAACCTGGCCTCGCGCCAGAGGGCATAGTTCCCCCTCCGCGCGCGGAGCAAGTAATCTGCAGCGAGAATACCGAACCCAATCAAAACAATGACCTGGAGGATGATGCCGGCAACGATGGCGCGGTTCCCGTCGCGCTCAAGTCCCGGGTTTGTGCCGTCGCCAGCGGCCGAGGCCAGGCCGCCGCCGATGCCCTGGATAATGAGGCAGGTCAGGTCGCCGGGCAGAAAGAGGCGCGGGTACCAGACGGGCGGGATACGGGAGAGGCTCGGGTCCAGGGCGAGGGCGACGTGCTTGAGCGTCAGGTAGATGGATGCGCAGATGAAGGTTGGGGCGATGATGATGGTGGTGATTTCGAGCTGGAAGGCGGAGCTGTTCCAGGGGTTGGCATGGAGGATGATTCGGCCAATGTAGCCTGTTTTTTAAGCAAAAAAGGCGAGTTAGAAAAGGGCAAGACGAAAAAAAGACTGCGGCCTTTTCCTTCTTCTGCGTCTTGTCTTTCAAAGCAGAGAAAGAAAGAGGGGGGGGGGGGATGTTGACGAACCGGCCGATTCCATAAACACTCCCACAGCCAGAGCAGCCGTATAAGTCCAGGTCCGTTTCCACACGCCCAGGCCTATCGTGGCCACGAGGCAGATGCCAAAGGCGACGGCGAAGAAGTATCCCGACCCGAGGTTGGGATAGTACCCCAGCACCGTGGCCGAGACGGGACACGACGGCGACACCTGGGTGCACTTTTCCATGGCAGCAGAGGTTCGCGACACAGGAGAGACATGTGTGGAGGTTTCGAAGGGGCAGCGGACAGGGGGGGCTTTTTACTCTTTTTGACAATGAAATATATATACACTCTCTCTCACGTAGAAAAGGGTGGTGATGACGAGTACAAGCCACACGGACATTTTGGGTGTCTAACCCCCCTTTCCCTTCCGTTTCCTTCCACACCCCCCTTGTTTTCTCTTTATCTTGCTCGTATGTAATATCTGCTTTTAGCTAGATTCACAGTGATTTGAACAAATCTGGAATAAGAAGAGTCGTAGATACCACACGATGACTTTTTTTTTTTTTCTTTTTTTTTTTTAAAGAGAAACATAGCATGTGGGCTGATATGCAGACGAGTCCTGTTCCTGGCGCATCGTGGACGAAAGCCTGCCCCCAACTTAAATCGCACTCAAATGAAAAAAAAAGCCCAAAGAAAACAAGCTGCCCAAATCTCGATCATGGCTGAACTCGTGCCTCCGCGTTAGCGCCGGGGCGGTTGAGCTCCCCGAAGCATCGAGTTTAGGATCCGTGGCGGACTTAGCGCGCCGGGAAAGCAAGCTGCCGAAAGAGCTTTTTTGTCGTTCCGATGACCCTGGATGTGCGTCCTTTGAGCCGCAGATAAGACGTACATATGTACATATGTACATAATCATGTGTACATTGTACGGAGTACTATACATACGTTTTCTTCAGTGTATGTACAGAACTGCGTTGTATTGCCCTGCGACTTGCTATTGTTCATCTGCACGTGTCTTGCTCAGCCTCATAATCCAGGCATCCATGCTGCCTGCCTAAATTGACCAGCATGGAAGGCATCGACGTGCAGAGGGCCATCATCAATCGACAAGCAGCAGCCTCTTTGCAAGACGTGAGGACGAATCATGCACGTGCGTCGCGCCGGCACCCAGGCTTAAGAAACTAATACCACCTGGCACGGTTGGCTGGCCTTTTTTTTTTTTTTTTTTTTTTTTTTTTTTTTTTTTCATGTCTTGTACGTGTCTCGTTGACGATTCATGTATCCAGGCATTTCTTCCACGGTGCCTTCAATCAAGGGCCATTCTGGCAAGCACCAGAAATGACGCTACCGGCATCGTCATGAATGGATGCATGCTGGACTTGTCTTGCAATAGGCTACTTGGGATTCCTTCGAATATTGCCGTCGAGAAGCAACGGTTCGGCCACGATGGAGTCTAGGGCTGTATATTGAGAGATCGATCCCAATGCTTCATGGTTTCGGACGGCCAGGATCACGGCCGAGCTGGGCCTTGCTATTCCGAGGACATTGCGGCATATGGTCTTCTCGTTTATGAAACCAAGAAGACTGAACCCGTTACGTTCATTCTGCCGTCCAGAAGTCATGGCAGTGCGTGCCGCCGCCCTGTCAGGCCTCCTCGTCAAGCAGTCCAACGATGTCATCAAACTCAGCTGAGGCGTCGTTGCTGTCCTGAGTAAATGCAAACTGTCGGTCTAACACTGATGGGATGCAAACAAGAAACATCGTCACCGCTCCGGGTTGCAGGTGGTGGAAATCCCGCTTCTCCTTTACTTTATCTTCCAGTCACAAAGCTTGAATGGCGGGCTCTCAGCGCCTCACCGGAGCCTACTCAGGCTCTAGTGTCATGGAAAACTTCATCTCGGCTCGCTACAATCTACATGTTCTGTTGGGTCGATCGGACAGCAGCGCAGTCAACACCATAAGCTCGAGAGAGTCGGCATGATATACTTTACTCTGCTTACTTGTCCTGAGCCTCTTCCTTCCCCCCCAGATATCGGTACACGACGGAAAAGTCGCGTCCCTTGCACGCCTCCGTCTGGTCAGCCGCATCGTAGACCCCAAACGCCGCGTCAGCCAGCGCCATCCTGGCTCCTGCCTCGCGGGCCGCCACCATGGCCAGCCGCAGGTCCTTCTTCATGAGCGCCAGGCCGAAGCCGCCCTGGTAGTCGCGCGCGGCGGGGGCCGTCTCGACCACGCCCTTGACCGGATTGTTGACCTCGCTGGGCCAGCAGCGTCCTGTGCTGGCGTTGATGACGCCGGCCAGCGTCTTGGGGTCCAGACCCCATCTCATGCCGAGGTTCATGGCCTCGGCCGTGGCGATGTTGTTGAGTGCCAAGAGGTAGTTGTTTGCCAGCTTGGCCGACAGGCCGGCCCCCTGCCCTCCGCAGTGCAGCACCCTCCTGCCCATGCGCAGCAGCGTCTCCTCGGCCCGAGCCACCGTCTCCTGCCTCGCGCCCAGCATAAAGGTCAGCGTGCCGGCCGCCGCTCCCACCACGCCGCCCGACATGGGCGCGTCGACAAAGGTGCCCTGCGCCGCCTCGGAAACGGACCCGGCCACCTGGCGCGACGTCGACGGATCAATGGTCGAGCAGTCGATGAAGAGGCGGTCCTTTCTCGGCAGCGCATCCGTTAAGATGGATCGGTAGACGCTCTGGACGTGCTGCGGCTCGGGAAGCACCGTGATGACGGTGTCCTGTGGTGTGAAAGTCAAAACTGCATTAGTCTGGGTAGTTTGTGCCGCCGCGTTGAGTTCATGACGAGGTGAGGCCCAAGCCACAGACGAAGACGACCAAAAAAACTCCAAAATTGCCGTCATGTCCAGCGTGTCTATCCCGTCGGAGTTTTTCATATTTATTGTTTCTTCAAATTAAAAGAAGACGAAAGAAACTCACGGCATCCTTTGACGCCGACCACGCACTGGGAGCAAGCTGAACCTCGGCGCCGTCGACAGCGTCCTTCGCCTCCGTCTCCAGACCACTCATTGCCTCGCGATTGATGTCAAACACGCAGACTCTATCTGTCGACTTGAGCTTAGACCGAAGGTTCCTGGCCATTTGGTAGCCCTAACTTTCCTCGTCAGCGCACCCTGCACCAAGTAACGCATAAAAAGAAGAAAAGCAAAAAAAAAAAAAATTAAAAAATTAAAAAAAAAATAAACGCCCCCAAATCCATGAATGCCAGATTTCAAGATGCCTCCTTACCATTTGTCCCAGTCCGATGAACGCATACTGGTCCAGATTCCTTGAAGTAGATGCAAATCCTCTCCTGTGAAGAAGACGGCCGAACCGCGAAACAGTGGCCCTCATGGTGAAGCTTTGAGATTCTGCACAAAAGACGGCTCTTGACGGGCAGTGGCAGTGTCCTCCTCCTTTGCCCTGGAAATCGCAGAGTCGGGAACCAGGAGAAAGGTCAGAATGGTATGTTATGACGACGGCTCGGCACAATGGTTCAGCGGCACGCTCATGTCTGCAAAAGCCGCCCCTTGCCGCTCCCCCAAGGTTCACCTTCGTACGCGGCCCCACTTCCTGTCTAGGCCGGGCGGGTGAGTTCGAAGCATGACCAGTTCACCGAACCCACTGAAATCGGCGTCACGACTGACTGGCTCCAGAGACCAAAGAGCTTCACCGACATATTTTCCAGCAGGCATTGACATCACCAGCGCTCTTTTGATAATCTTTGGACGAAGCCATCATGAAAAATTCGGTACCCATGGGCCCCAAGGAATAATTCAAACCTTCCTGACCGGCTCAGTCGCATTCACATAACAGCCAGAGATGATGTTTGACAATCACACATCCGATATTCGAATGCCAAAGGCGGGACAGAAGCTCAATCGAGGCCTACTCGGGATGAATATTCAAATCTCCAACGCAAGACAAGCTCAAGCTCTTCTCTTTCTTCTTCTTTATAATAACTTGTTTCTTTTTGTCTCACAAGACAACAAAAGAATGACAGACGGGAGAAAGGGGATGAAAAAAAAAAAAAGAAAAGAAGCAAAAAGGGGAAAAAATGTGGTTCTTGGGACATACACAACACCGTTGACCAGCCTGAATGCGCCGATTCTCATCACCTCCGTCACTTTCCACACCCCCGGCCCCCCCCCAATTCTGATGCACAGTACATCTTGATATTGGAAAATTATTCCGGGGCAGCCTCGCCCTCGACGCGCGCATGTGGCAATCCTTTACAGAAAATTGACCAGCCATGGGACCAGGGCACTATTGTTCAGCAACGTTAGCAAACTCTTCATCTCGTGAGATAAGAGCCCAGGAGAGTCGGGAGATAAGAGCCCAGGAGAGTCGGGAATGACCATGGGAAAGCCCACGTCCACATCATTCCTTGTTGGCAGTAGTCACTCACCCGACCGCCACCGTGGCGCCGATTCCAAACAGAGCCCTGTTCTTGACCTTGTCCTTGCGTAGTTGGGCTTCCGTCTTGATCTTTTTTGCCCGAGGCTGATGCTCCGCTGCGGCGTCTGACTGATTGGCCTTGTTGTCCTCGTCCTTGGCGGCGACCGACATGTCTGCGGCCTTGCGCTTGCTCTTCTTTGCTGCTGCTGTCAACGTGCCGTCCGACTTGCTCTTCTTCCTGTCTCCCGCATTCTCCTGCTCGGCTGCGCGCCGTTCATCTTCGGCCTTGCCCATCTGCACCATCTCCTTGGCCGCTGCCAGCATCTGAGCCGTCTCCTCGGCACTGGGCGGCTGGCCGGCAGTGGGCAGCGGCACGTCCACCTCGGTGACGGTGTGCTTCGTCTCGTGACCCGAGGCGTCCTTGGAGATCTCGTCGACCCGGATCTTCATGGTCGCCTCCTCTTCTCCGGCCTCCATGATCACGGCAGACGTCGGCTGCTCGGTGCCCCTGACCGCAGCGTCGCTGGGCTTGCCTTTTCTGGAGTCTCCGTTGACCTCTGCCTTGTCGGCAGCAGGCTCGAGGGACCCGGCCTTGGACTTGGTGGTGCGCTTGCGCGGGGAGGCGAGCGCCCTCTTTGTCGCCTTTGCAGGGCTGGCAGATCGGCGGCTGCGCGATGTCGTCAGGGTGGGATTGGACAGGGGCGGCGGGACCAACTTGCCCCTGGCCTTGACCAGATCGAATTTCGGCGGCGCCGAAATCGTCTTGGGCGGTGACTCAGAGTTTGAGTTGGACGAGACGGAGATCTTGGTCGGGTCGAGGAGAGCACGGATCCAGACTTCGATCCGGTACTCGTCAGCCAGAATCAAGGCTTGCTCCGGGGGGATCCAGATGTTGCCGGCAGTCTCCTCGGTGCTGGTGGTCGAGAGTGACTTGATGTACTTGCGCTCAGCTTCCTCTTCAGAGGCCTCGGCATAGGGAAATGTGGCCTTGAACATGCCCGTCGCCGACACGTAGCCATCAAAGCTTCGTCGCATCAAGAAGTAGCTCGTGGGACTCGACTTGAAGATGCCGGAAATGATGCCCTTTGGGAGGGGAGCTCGGAGATGCGCATAGTCGAAGACGCCCAAGGAGGTCGAATCGGACTCGTCTGCCCCGACCATTTTGGGAGTCAACTTGGTTTGGCCGAGGCGACGGCGCGCAACAAGGTCGAGGTCTGATGCAAAAAAAAAAGAAAAAAAAAAGCGGTCAGACTTGAAAGAGCCGAGCTCGGCGCAGTAGACGATTGCGAGATGCGAGATGCGGGATGCGGGATGCGGGATGCGGGATCGATCGACCAGCTTCACTTACAGTCAGGAATATCATCAAGCAGAAGCGGATTGTGCTTGGCCGGCAAGCTTCGTCTCGAAGGGGTCGCCATTTTTGGGATAAGGGGGGAAGGGGGCGCTTCGAATGACAAGTGGCCCTTTTTATCCCCCTCTCTTTCGGTTTGGCGATAAATGCGAAGTCGCGAATGCTCAGAGTAGCAGCGAGAACCCGGCAGATGTGCCTGCGTCGAAGGGCCGATCGGAGAGCTGTCGCGTGATGAAGCCGAGGACACAGAAAGCTGTCACGATCTAAGAACAAAGTGTCAAATTGAGGGCCTGGTCCCAGAGACGGCCGAATCCGCGCGCGTGAGGGAGGAGGTGAGCGATGAAACGTACCATCAGACGAATGGCGTCAATTTCGGGTAAGCAGACACGCTGCCAAAGCTCTGATGCGAAGAATGAAGAAGACAAAGGGGGGGAAAGAAGGGGTAATCAGATATGTATATATGTTGATGAGTGCTCCGATGGCGAGCAAAAAAGATGGGCAGTCAACCTGCAAACCATCAAGAAGGCAACGAGGCTATTTTCAGACCAGCGAAGGGGGGGGGGTGGGCGCGCCGCCAAAGAAGAAAGTGTGTCGGCGCGAAAGAAGTCACGCTTTGAGCACGCACGGGCTATGCATGGATAGAGCTGGCGTACGGGTAGCGTACAGCCTCAGTTCAGGCCGAGGAGGGCAGGCAGGCAGGCAATGGGCAAATTTCGGGGGTTCTGGAGTTCGGGAGTACAAGGGGCAAGAGAAGGCACTGACTCGGGGGCTTCGACACTATTGGCTGCTGTGAATCGCTGACGCTGATGAGGATGGGGACCAGAGACATTGCGCCGGAGTAGGGAATCATTCTACGTAAAGGTAGCGGCGGCACCACCTGCACCCTCCCGTTGCGGCTATCGGAGAGGTCATCTAGGCTAGGCCCAAGAAACTCTTCCTCTTCTCCCTGTGCACGTAGCCCATTCCGTTGTTGCAAACCGTTCATGGTCAAGACCAGCACGGCATATCGTACCGGATTGTGCCTAGAGCCATTCGAGTCGCCGCCTGGGCTTTCTCCCAGCCCCAGAGCTCCAGTGGAGCCTTTTCCGCAGCGAGGGCCGCCAATGAGATGGCCCCATGTCTCGACGGCGACAAGGCAGGTCGAATCCAGCACAATTTCCCCAAATCAGCAGCGAATTGACAGATGTGCCAAGTGCAAGCAGAATCTGGATGTTTTGCAAGAAAGGAATCGAGTGATCCGGACTCGGTCTCGACAATTCCAATCTTCGCCACGAGCAAGCCAGGAACAAAGTCGGCGTTTATTTACGCGTACGTACCTGCCAAGAAACCAGGACTTTCATTCATTCGTTCTGTCCGCAGACATCAACGATGAAGGAACCCGGAGACTGCTCTTCTTGGCAGAAAAGTGAAAAAAAAAAATTCGTGAGAAGAAAAGGCGAGAGGCAAGCAGTCACGCAGATGGAAGGAAGTTGAGCCGTTCCAAGGTTAGAGCACCATCCACCGTCATACCACCTACTACGCTACGAGCGTACATGTACGGTAAGTAAATTGGTTATATGCCAGGCACAGCGACGTAGAACTGGCGTGCCTTTGGCCACGGCAGAGACGAGCCCTGCTGAGAAACGCCGATTACATGGCCTTAATTGAGCCACTGTCGCATCGTGGCGTCAGGGATCATCGCTCAAGGGCCGTTTGTCTTTTCCATGTTTTTTTTTTTATTTTCTGCGCCAGACTTTTGTTCGACTGTACAGTATGGCTCTGGCTCGAGTCGCGCCCCTCGAGAAGCAGCAGAGCAGAATGAGCAATTGACCAACCCCCTTCCCTCCCGCACAAGTCGTCGTCTCCCAACCTTGATAAATTTCACCTCGAGCCTTTCAATTGCTGCGGGCCGAAGATCCAGAGGATATTGCTGCTGGACACATTGTTTGCAAGAAGGTCAAACTTGGCATGCACGGCCCCCCCCCTGGGAACAAGAGAACAACAACATCGACGTCCAATCATTGCTTGAGCCGTGCTGCCGTTGGGAAGCGTTGGAAGCCCCACCGCGGAGCCCCCGGTTATCCCCTCCAGAATCACCTCCAACCTTGAACCTCCTCCTCGGCCACTTTGCCGTATATACATACATATGTATTAGCACGCCTTTTGCCATTGGCATGATTTTTCGAATAGTCAATTAAAACTTTTCTCCTTCTTCTTCTCCTTCTTCTTTTCTTCTAACGAAAAGAAGGGAGTTTCTGTGTCTACCGTCGATATGGCTTCCCACGATGACGAGTTCGTCCCTGATGAAACCCAGGGCTACAAGCTCTCCCAGCCCAAGCAGACCTTGGCCGAGTATGAGAAGCTGGGTATGTGATACGTCTGCGGCAAGACCTCGCCATGTGCCTTGTTTTCATGATTGTCTCGAAATGAGCTATTCCTCTTCTCCTCTTCCTCTCCCTTTCCCTCGCAACTTTTGCTCAGAGAGAGAGAGAGAGAGAGAGAGAGAGAGAGAGAGAGAGAGAGAGAGAGAAAGAGAAAGAGTGAACCGACCCCCTTTCCAAATCCTGCGCCGACTCTCACCAAGGTACCATGGCGCTAACACCTCTGTTTCTTTTCTGTATTTCCGCGCCGACACCAGATGCCGGCGACGAGTCTCTTCAGCGATACAAGCAGTCGCTGGGTCTAGGGGCCGGCAAAGACATTTCCGATCCAAACGACCGCCGCGTCTGCATCATCCTCTCTCTCACCATGGAGTCTCCCGGCCGCGAACCCGTGACTGTCGACCTGTCCCGGCCCGGCAGCGAGGAAAAGCTCAAGGACCAGCCGTTTAAAATAAAAGAAGGCTCCAAGTTCACCATGAGCGCCAAGTTCAAGGTTCAACACGAGATTCTGAGCGGCTTGCATTACGTTCAGGTCGTCAAGCGCAAGGGTATCCGGGTGTCCAAGGACTCTGAGATGATTGTAAGACGCCGTTTTGCTCCCCTGTGCCCAAGACTGGACGGTGACATGGGTTTTGCTGATGTTGCGGAATGTTAGGGAAGTTATGCTCCCAACACGGACAAGCAAACCACTTATACCAAAAAGTGTGAGTTCTGGCATTGGGGAGGAGGAGGAAGTGGAGGAGGAGGGGTGGTTTGGGGGCGTTCATGCTCACGTGTCCGCTTTTATCAAGCTGACTTTGACTATAGTCCAGGAAGAGGAGGCGCCCTCCGGTATGCTCGCCCGTGGACATTATAATGCGGTTTCTACTTTTGTCGATGACGACAACCAACGGCATCTCTACTTTGAATGGAGTTTCGACATCACCAAGGACTGGTGAATGGTGCAGCGTAGGCCCGGGAAAACAGAGGCGCGGGAGGTCAACTGTTCGGTAAAGCGTAATGAGGACACGAGGAAAGAGGATACCTGGGCGATTTTCAGTTTGACCGGAGGGGATCGTCACATTATTCCGTGAATGCCGCATCAAGATCTGGGGTCACGACGAGACATTTGAGGGCAAAGGAAAGGTCAAACGAAAAAAAAAAAAAAATTGACGGCTTTCATCTACATGTCTCAAATGCAAGGGAGCGCTATGGTTTTCTCAACATGAGGCTATGCAGCTCAGTTTCAGTCATATGGGAACGTGTTGACCGACACAAAAATGCCAAGACGACCGCGCATCCCCCCCCTCCTTTCTTACAGGAAGTAGTCGGGTAACGCGTTGCCATCGGCAGCTTTGTCGGCTCCGGACTGCATATCCTTGTGCAAGTCGTTCTCGGGAGCGGCAGAAAAGACGTTGAAGAAGCGCTCGCCGTTATCGCTGACCTCGAGCACGCTGGCCATGTTCCCGCATCGGTAGCAGTAGTTGGGAGCGCTCCAGACCGTGCTCAATCGATCATCGTACAGGACCTGGAATCCTTCCTGGCACAGCTGATGCGCTCTCAGAATGTGGGACATTTTGTTCACGGCCAAGAACTTTTTGACAACTTGCGACCCAAACGTGTAGCCTGCGCCTCGGGGCGAGAGGGAAAATTCGTCACGATCCGGGTCCGGATCGGACCAGACGAGGTCGGCCATGGGTCCCTCGTGAGGTATCTCGCGAAATCGGTCTATAATCTTGATCTGATCGATGGAATGTATCGACGGCGATAAGCCTATAATTTGCGACGTCAGTCCAGGATGGTTTGCGTTTCACTCGCTGTTGTTTCGGTAAATGACTCACCACCATGCACACAAAATATCTGATTATCTATCACGACGCTTAAGGTCAAGAAATCAAACATATCTGTAAAGTAATGCCAGACGTTGGCATTGCTGTATTTTCGGGAACACTCGGTATAGAATCCGTAGGATTGGGTGACGCCGCGAGACTCATGGTTTCCGCGAATCAAATGCACGCGATCAGGGTATCGTAGCTTTAAACAAACAAGAAGTGAAATAGTCTCAACGCTGAACATGCCACGGTCGACATAATCTCCTATTCGGTGAAATGAAGGCAACCGTCAGCCATTCTCGCCGCCACGTCGGGTAAAGTCGGGGGGCAATAGAGAATGAGTATTCTTCACCTAAAAACAGGTAATTGGTATCGGGGCAGTATCCGCCTATCCGGAATATCTCAATGAGGTCGAAGAACTGGCCGTGAATATCGCCAACGACGGTGACGGGAGCGCGCACATGGACGACGTTACTCTCACGCATGAGAAGCTCTTTCGTCTTGGCGCATATGGCTTCGATGACCGACTCGGCCAGGAGTTCTTTCTTGTAGAGGCGCGAAATGCATTCGTCTAAATCGACGGAGGCTACTTAACCCATTAGAAATCACGAGCTCTGCAAAGTCCAAGGAAGACACCGGTTGCGGACCTGGTAAGCTCGGCATGGCTTCGTCGCTTGGCAGATGCGGTTGAATCGGCCTGTCGCTTTGGCAGCCTCAAATTGGTCCAAGATTCCGGCGGGTAGAAGTGCTTCGAGGCTCAAAGGCGCGATATCTGTACCGGACAGAGAGTATATCAGGAGGTGCACGAGCTGTATTTGTCAACATGGTCGAGGCTGGACCAGAAGCGTTGGCTGCCAAAGGAACTTCCATCAGCCGTCAAGCCCAGGCTGGAAATAGGCCGACATGGAGAAAAGAGTAAATCTGGTGACACCGCTCTGATCCGAGGCAGGTTTGAAAAAAAAAAGAGCAAAAAAAGGAAGCGTTCTGGAGCAAACGGGAAGCGACGTGATATTGCAACCTGGGATGGATCCACGTTCGTAGCCGAGAAATTGGAGAGGTGGGTCGAACCCACCCTTATTTTTTTACTAATGATTTCGAGAGTTCTTCAATCCGATCTGAGCAGATTGGAACCGCTGGCGGCGGCTGCTGGCAGCTGGCAGCGGCAAGGGCGGAGATGACCCAGCAGCGACATCTTCCCAAGCGATGCATGAATGCCACGTTTCTCTGGGTAATTGATCAAGTCAATCAAGAGCGTGTAGAATTTTAGCGATCCACGTGATGCGTGCATGTGCGTGTGTGTGTATATGCCTATTAACCCACATCATGCATTTCATCGACGACGAGATGATCAAGTTGTGCTTGCAGCGTCATTCTGCAGGTAACTCCGACTGAACCCTGCCTGCTCCATCATGTACCTTCCTTAAACATGTACCTACAGTCCTAGGAGGCAGGTGCGTGTGGACTGCCATAGGAGTGTGTACCTTGATCCGTGAGAGACAAGAACCAAGCCAAGGTACATTTGGCCCACCCGGCCACCGGGAAACTGGCTGGCCCGTGCATCGCCTCACGTGGTGCGCAGTGCTGTGCACCAGCACATTCACTTTCAGGAGCTTGCCATGAGCTTGCCATGAGCTTGCCATGAGCTTGCACTTGAAGCCGCGCCCACCTCACAAGTGAATCCCACGCCCTCTTTCAAGGGTCTCATCTGTTATCCTTTCTTTGGCAGGCTTCATGTGGGCCCTCTCTCGGGAAGCATTGCTCGGGGGAGGGAATTTGTGACATGCTGTCTGCAAAGCCGCCTGGTCAGACACTTGACAGCACGACGGACAACGGAAATCTTCCGTCACTATTGCCACCTGCGTCCTCGACAAGACACATCACGCTGCGAAATTACTGATTTATCACTTTTTTTCCATTCTCCTCTACACGGACGGCGCGCGAGCAGCCAACCACGGTCTGGATGTAGCTCTTCCTGTGCTGCCAGTCGTCACCTGAAGCTTAAAATGCCAACGTCCATTTCTGGCCAATACGGCCGGACCGCTGACGCCTCTTGCTACAATTGCGGCTCTGTGGGTCATTGGGCTATTGCTTGTCCAGAACCTACCAGAACAACTCCAGCGTAAGCAGAAGCTCAGGCCCTCAGGCCCTCCAGTGAGTCTCTAATGGTGGTGAGCAATCGTTGACATTGTCTTAGTGGCCTTGCTGCTTGGAGAAACGCTTCTGCACCGGTTCAGTACAGTCCGAATGGGCAAGCTCCCGCTTCAAATAAGCGATCACAGGGGACCATAGTCACCGAATATTCGCCTCCATCATTTCAATACCCTCCAATCATGAGCCACATGCTTCCTCCTCCTGCTCCTCCTCCTCCTCCTCCTCCTCCTCCACCAGGACATCATCACCATCACCACCACCATCACCATCACCAACCCCCCCCTCCTCCTCTTCCACCACAACCACCACCACCACCACCTTCCTCATCGTACCAAAGTCAGCTTCCGTCGACATATCAAGCATACCAACCGCCGCCGCCGCCGCCGCCGCCAGTGCCCACGTATGGTGGAAGCTTCTCGGCGTCTACTTACGGCTATCTTCCGCCTCCTCCGCAGTACTCTCCCCCTTCACCTCATGGCACGTCTCAGTACGGTCCGCCCGCTTATATACCGCCGCCGGTGTCTGGGGGGCTTGATTTTCGACCACCACCTCCCCTTCCTCATAATCATGCAGTTTCACGCCCTTCACCTCCACCGCAGCCATCACCGCCGGTCAGCTCGTCTCCATCCAAGTATCAGCTCAGAAAGCAAGTGAACCCAGCTCCAGCCAAACCGCTCAGCTTACCGCCGAAACCCCCAGTTGGAGCGGTCTCACATCCCCTTCCGCCCAAGCCTCCCAAAAGTTACAATCAGATCAGCCAACAACAGGATCACAGGAACAGGCGTAAGAATGACCGGCAAAACAAAGGACGAGACCGAAGACAAGCAAAAGATCATTATCAACATCAGCCAAACAGCAACATTGGCACTCATCATCGTCAGCATTCTCCCGATAATCATCGGTCAACTGGTCCACGAAAAGTTCAGCAGCAGAATCATGTTGGTTCTGGTCCTCTGAAGCATGCTTCCTCCGCGGCCGGCTCGCCCGACCAGTCATCGGTAAATTCACAGGTCCAGGGCACGGGCGGCATTAGACGAGCCTCAAATGGTCATGTGTCTCCAAGCTTATCCGCGGCGCACCTCGAACGCGGGGACGTCGGGAACGAGTTTGCAACGCAGCCGCTGGTTGCTGAGATTGTGGACAACGAGCCAAGACCCTCCACCAAGTTGGCTAAGCAGGTCGGAGAGGAATTTTTGACTCATCTTGGCTCTCACAATGGCACTGGACCCCCAGATAATTCTGATAGAATGCCCAGATTAGACCACCAAGGAAGTAGTATCAAACACTCATCCGAGGATGACAACCAGACTTTGCGAGAGCGAGAGCCAAAGCGTCGCAGGATAGACATTTCGCCGAGAGCTGACCGCAAGCGAGCTGAATCGGAGGAAGGCGACGGTTGCCTTTGGAAAACAATCGATGTACCGCGACAAGCGGACAGAAGGCAGCAAACAGACAGAAACCGCATGGGCGCCGGACGACGAGGAACCCCTGGCTCTCGAGCTTCCCGACATTCCACACCATCCAATCAGTCATCCGATCTAAACTCATTGGAGGCTGAGCTGCTCGGTCGACCCGTCAAACAAAAGTCTCCAGAAAGGCCAAGTGTTCGTCATCGCTCAGAACACCATGACGCCCGAATCAAGCCGAAACGGCGGCGGACGAATACGAACTCTGCATACAGGTAATGAAGGAAAACACCTCTAGATTCTCTTGGAGGGGCTGGGGCACCTAATTGCTAACCACATTTCTGGACAGCCGTCGATGGTGACACAACTCACCTCGCTAATTGATACATCTACTTTGCCTCTGACGACGACGACGAAAGATACTTGTTCGCATTTTCTGGAGTTGCCGCGCCTTTCTATACGTCTCTCTACTTGAAATTCTCTCATTCATCATTTTGTGTCTACTTGCGAATGACTGCTATCGTTGGGTAGCAACCCCCTTTTTTTGATCAGTATCCATAAAGGCTTTTCCCTAGCCACGGCAGCGGACTTTGGTGCAATTTCTGCATCTCGTCTATGGCCCTATGAGCAGTGTCTCATCATTCCGACTTCAGACTGCGGCGCGATCTTCACTCGATTGGTGTTCTGGGACACGCAATTGCCAGCCGGAATATAGACTTGTCTTGTCGGTCCCAGTTGCCAGCGAGAGCTGGAGTGAATCTGTGTCCAACTTTTTGAATACGTAGCAGAAAACATTTGACTTTTTTGGAATCTCTCTTGCCTGCCCTGTACGACGCATGTTCACCGAATATGAAGCCATGCGGGCACACCGCTGTTGCACAAGCTCAGAAAGGACGCGGTGGGGAGAGGGAGAGAGAGAGACAAGGTCACACCTGCCTATTTGCATCAGTCGCCCGTTTTCGATTCAGCCAGATGCTTACTGTAGCCATATCTGCTCTGGCGGTGAATAGCTGGCAAACGGCTGACCTGCTAGAAAAGCCGGCTTTAATTATGGATTCCCATGCTTCAAGACGGAAATGATATGAGCAATCGGGATTCTGGAATGGTGAGTATTCTCACCTGTGCTTGGGCGTAAGCTGCACTAGCCAAGGTAGGTGGTGCGGCCAACTCAGACTAGGATCCGCAGACTACATAATGAATGTCGCAATAATTCCAAACGAGGCGAGCCAGACAAGTGAGGAAGGAAGTACTCCACCCGTCGTCTCTCGGGATGATGACATGGGAAGATGTCGCACAAGGATTAGCTATTCCAATGAGCTCGTCTCCGGCGGCGTACGAGTAGCAGAGTTCGTTGCATTACCGGAATACAGAGCATGCGTCAAGAACTCCAGAGTACAGACTTGGCCAAGAAGATCGTTTGATTGTAACAGCTCTTTGCGTCGTAGATGCAGTTTGGTGAAATGTTGACATGGGCCCTGCGGCTTTCATGAGGCCTCGGCTTTCATAATGAATCGGGAGGCGAAGGAGAAAACTATAGATATATGTATTGGAATAAGGTGCATCAGTGTTATAGCAGTGGAAGCCCCGTTGGCTCAGTGGTAAAGCGTATCACTAGTAATGATAAGATCACTGGTTCGATTCCAGTACGGGGCAACTGCGGATTTCTTTTTTTCGTTTAATCAGTCTGCTTTATTTTTATTTTTCTTGTAGGCGCGCTTACAACGCGGCCGCTTTTCTCATCTTGTCAATCTCACCTTAATACCTGATCATTTTGTGTTTTGCTTTTGGATTTCTTTGCACTTGAATTGCGTGACCAATCATGGAGGAACATGCGTGATTCGAGCTGGTCATGGCATTCAGACAATTCACATGTGGCACAGACGTAGCGATGGAGGGAAAAGAAAAAGGTCATTATGAGAACTCTATTAAAAACAGATTGATCTTTGCGCATTTGCATCATAATTGCACGCCCTCGAAATTAGACTTGACCCCGGCGTCTTTGCCCGCCTTTGCCGCCTTTTCTTCATCGTACCCGTCCTCAGACACGTCGTACGCAACGGGCAAATCGTCTACCGCGTCGCCAACCTCCATCCACCTGTCGCTAGTTTCCGGGACGGGCGCCAGCCTGCAAAGTCCCCAGTATGACAGAGACGAAACGATGAAGCCGCAAAAGAAGTTGAGGTTGTAGACGTACGTGGCGCCCTCGGGCACGTCGCGGCCGACGGCGCCAGCAAAGCCAACGACATTGATCAGGATGCCGGCAATGTAGGCGGTGTAGGCGCGCCAGTTGATGCCAAAGGTGTAGTAGTATGGACCGGTGGAGCGCGAGTCGTACAGCTCCTTGACGTTGAGGTAGCCCTTGCGAACCACGTAGTAGTCGGCGGACATGACGCCGGCGATGGAGCTCAGGAAAACGCTGTAGGCTGACAGGTAGGTGGTGAAGCTGTTTGAGCTGGTCAGGAGGTTGTACGGACACATGACCAGGCCAATGATGGCACAGATGTACCCTCCGCGTCGAATGTTGATGTATTTGGGGAAGAGGGCCGTCATGTCGGTGCCGGCAGACACCGAGTTGGCCGAGATGTTGGTGCCGAGCTGGGCGAGTGCGAATGCGAGGGCGAGAACGAAGACGCCAAAGCGCTGCGCCGAGCCGCCGTCGTCGATGAACTGGCCGAGCAGGTCAAGCGGATTCCAGATTGGCTTGTTGTAGATGACATTGGACGACGAGGAGACAAAGATGCCGATGAGCGAGGTCAAGGCGAAGCCGAGGGGGATGGTAACCAGTTGAGACCAGATGGCGTCTTTTGGTTTTCGGGCAAATCGCGTAAAGTCGCAGTCGTTGATGATGAGGGTGGCAAAGTTGGCAATCGACGTCATGATGCCCTTGACCATGGCCCAGCCCAAATCGCTGCCGTGTACCGTGTTGCCCATGCTGACGACCGGGCCGAGTCCCCCAGCTCGGACGACGGCCCAGATCAGAAAGGCGATGCCGGCTGGGGGGACAAAGTACGCCTTGACCGTAAAAAGATGTCGAATCTTGTGGACAGGGAACCAGATGGCCGGCAGCGAGCAGAGCCAAAATATGAAGAACGAGACGTAGTCGGGCGTGCTCGAGACGCCCGGGGTGAAGGGCCCCGGCATGGTTGTGCGGTCCCATGACTTCCAGATGGACCGGATCATCAGATACACGCAGTTTCCGCCAATATATGACTGCACGCCGTACCAGACACAAGCTGGAAAGATGAGAGAGAGGCAGGGCTTGGTCAGCTTTTCTCAAGACTCAAGACTCAAAGCTCAACAAAAACGGATTTTTTTTTTTTGGCTTGGGGTTTGGAATTGGAGGTTTCACGAGGCACGCACCCATGGCTGCTCGATTGAAGATGGGCCACAGGCTACCCCAGATACCAAACGAGGCACGATTCGCGACCGGGAAACCAATGTGGTACATGGCCCCAATACGGCCGTTCATGACGATGAAGCCCGCAGCAATGGTGTAGCCGATCCAGACGCAGATCCAGGCCTGCCACCACGAGAGTCCGCCGATGATCATGGACGACGAGATCATCCATGTGTTGATGTTGTAGGAATCGGCGATCCAGAAGCCGACGAAATTCCAAGCGCCCCATTGACGGCGTTCTTTCTCTACCGGTTTCAAGTCATGATTGATGAGCTGCCACGAATGGTGAGATTTCCTGTTTTTTTTTTCTCCCAAGACGAATGGAAAGCCATACCATGAGCTGAGACTGCGTCAAGCCCGGCTCCGATTTAACGGCAAGTTTGTCCGCGAGGGTCCTGAGCCGTTGTCGAGTGACGGCCATGGCGTTTTGTCGACCGGCCTCAGGGTACCGAGCCCAGTTTCACTCTCGAGCCTCGGATTCTTCGGGCGGACGAAACCACACAGCTGTGGGAGTTGCTTGGATAATTGGGATAATATGGCGACTATGATTTTCTTTCCTTTTTTTTTTTTTGGACGAGGAATTCAATTGAGTTTAAGAAGGGTTCCAGCGGCTCAGAAAAGTAAATTCAAGCCCGGCTTCCAAAGTGGCTTCCAGGCCTCGAGGCCTCGAGGCTTCGAAACCGCCTTTAAACCCATTCAAGCAAAGGGCCGATGGCCCGGCGTTTGATGGACTGTTTCTTATCTGCATGGCTGGGTCTAGTACCGTCGACCATATCTCAGTATCTCTCAGTGGGCTCCATGGCGCTCCATGGCGCTCCATGGCGCTGCAACAGTGCCGCTATTGTGCGAACTAGGCTGGCCCGCTTGGCTCGGAACGTCGCCTTACCTTCTCTGCCCCTGGCCGCGGAAACTTGGCGTCGGTGCTATCATGCTCGCCTTTCTTCATCTTTGCAGGGAAAAGTTACCGCAATATCGCAATGCAGACAGAGCAAGAGTCGGGCAGAACTCAGCCCTTCCTCCTCCGAATACTCAGATTTTCCAATTGACTCGATCGAATGGGATTCCCGATTGCAGCGTGGGGCAGATAAGAGAACGGGCGATGGTCCACTTTCCACTTTCTTTGCATGAATGGCCCGACATCTCACTATGCTAGCCACGTACTAAACGTTATCTGCGTATCTCCCCGCGTTTCTGCCCTGGCGCTTCCCGTTATGAAGTTATTACGTACTGCGGAGTACTGTGCTCAACCTCGTCGAGTCAGCGCCTTTTTCTTTCGACGGCCGGACTGGCTCGACCTGATAAGTTCGATACCTACAGTACCTACGCAACAAAGCCTTGTCTGACTCGCACGCAAGGCGCTGACGAGTGCCTGAATCCAGATTGACGAGAGATGAAAGAAAAAGGATCAGGGAAGGAAAGGACCAAAAAAAAAAACAGAAAAAACAGGTCGGCGCTGGGTCCTATTTTTATCAGCCTTTCCGTCGGGCGCAAGTTACGACTGAGCATTTCAGAAAACGACCATGAGACAACTGCAGCGACCAAACCAGGTCTCGGGCGATGATCTTCTCCCAGACGACGACAAGATACAACCAACGAGTCTCATACACGGGTGGATTGCAGGCAAGACCCCTGAATCTGTCTCTCACACTCAGAGCCGTGTACTTCTGTATTTCTCGTGCCTCGTGGAAATAAGGAAAAAAAAAAAAAGACAACAAGAGCGGCCCCCAATGACTTGGCAACCTGGAACCCTCCCCCGTCATCCCCACCTTCTTCGTGAAGCGGGGCCTCCTTCCCCATGTCTTATGAGCTTCTAAGCTCGCGCGTGCTGTTCCGGCCTAGACACGGGTCTACCTGAGGTGTACCTGCCCCGCGCGCGGGCCAGATACATTAGTTGGTTTTTTTTTTGGCCCCTCTTTAGCTTTCCCAATTCGTCCACCCTCCAATCATCGCCGCCTCATCAAGAGTAACCATCATCTGTAGTCGCTCCAAGACGAGGTTTGACGTCACCAGACCCGTCTCATCATCAACGCGAGCCCACGATGGAAGATCAGCTCTTGCAGCTCCTCGCCAACACCCAGCTACCTGACCAGGGGCCTCGACAGCAAGCCGAGATCGAGTTGAAGCGCAAGCGGACGGACCCTGCATATCCAACCTCTCTGGCCAAAATCGCCTCTCACTCGTCCGTCAGCACCGCCCTTCGACAAGCTGCCCTGACTTCGCTGCGGCAGTTCATTGAGAAGAATTGGTCAGAGGGTGACCAGGATGACGAGCCCATCGTCCCCATCGCCGACGAAGCGAGGGCCTTTCTGAGGCAGTCTCTTCTTGATTTGTCGCTGAGCCAGGAGCAAGATCGAAAGGTTAAAATATCTGCCAGGTGAGCTGATCGGCGAGCTGACCGGCAAGCTGCGGCCCTGTGGCGCGCAATTTTCCCAAGACCATTGCTGACACAAAGGGGACTACATCTGCAGCTACGCTGTCGGCAAGATTGCGATCAACGATTTCCCGGATCAATGGCCCGACCTGCTACCGACCATCCTCGGCGTCATCCCTTCTGGTACCGACGCCCAGCTCCATGGAGCACTTCGGGTACTAGGCGACCTGGTCGAAGAGAGTCTGAGCGAGGACCAGTTCCTATCCATGGCCAGGGACATCTCCAAGACTCTCACCGAGGTAGCCCTAAATGAGAGCCGCAAGCCCACGCTACGAGCGCTCGCCATCTCAGTCTTCCGATCCTGCTTCGACTTGATGAACATGGTCAAGGACGACCACGCCACAGAAGTCAAGTCTTTCGCCGAGGAGCTTCTGGCTCAGTGGAATCCCTTCTTCATCGCCGCTCTCAAAAGCCGTCTTCCAGAGGAAGACTTGAGCACCGGCCTTCAGCCCACCAGCTGGAACCACGTGATTGCACTGAAGCTGCAGGTCGTCAAGACCCTGCTGCGTATCCGCAGGGTCTTTCCGAACCTTCTGCTTCCTCAGAGCACCATCTTCTTCAGTGCCATTTGGGAGGAGCTGAATCTTCTGCAGGCTCCACACGGTGAGCTCTTCATCAACAACAACGCCCAGAGCCGACTGGAAGACTCTGACAACCTCCCGTACACTTTGGATCTCCTCGTGCTCGAGGAGCTCGACTTTCTGAACCAGTGCTTCAGATCGCCTCTCGTCAAGGCCGAGCTGGACGGCCAGCTGCAGGCTCATGCCTCAGCCCGGGAAGTCCCCTGGATGGTCGAAATCATGAGAATCCTTGTCAGCTTCTCCCAAGTCACGCAAGAAGAGGAAGAGCTTTGGGACATTGACTCGTCTCTGTACTTGGCGGAGGAAACCTCAGTCACTGCTAATTACACCGCCAGGACCGCTGCCGGAGATCTGCTCATCAAGCTCGGAGAATGGTTCAGCGAAAAGACGCTCGACGGCCTCTTTGGCTTCACCCAGACGCTCTTCCCCGGCGATGGCTCTGGCTGGAGGAGCCAAGAGTCGTCCCTTTTCCTCCTCACCATGCTGCTCAGCGACTTCCAAGACATGAGGAAGCCGATTCCCGACGCTGTTTCCCGCGCCTACCTGGAGCTTGTTGATTTCACCATCAACAGGCCCGACGAACCCCTCCTCCGCGCCCGCGGCTATCTGGTTGCGGGCATCATCGGTCGCTCGTTCGAGACTTCCCCCGTCCTGTTGGATCGCATGATCCACGCCATCACCAGCGACGCGTCGGAGGTTGTGCAGGTGGCCTGCATCAAGGCCGTCGAGGGTCTGACCATGTATGGCCGGGTGGCTGCCGATCGACAGGTGCCCATCATGACGGCGATTCAGACGTACATGAACGGCAAGGACCCTGCCGATATGGAAGAGGCAGATGAGCTTCTGGTCGTCCTCGCCGAAGCTCTGCGGGCGGTCATCTGTCTGGACACCACGATTGCCCTCTCTGCGGACATCCAATCCACCGATTTGCTTTTCCTGCTAGCCAAGCTGGGCGCCAGTAACTTCCAGGTGACGGTGCTGGTCTCAGAGGCCTTTGAGGAAATTGTCGCGTGTTTGTCCGACCGGACCTCGTTCAACGCCCTGTGCGCACGCACTCTACCTACTCTCACCGGAGCCTTCGATGTGGCCAACGTGACGGACGACAACCCTCTCGTCACCGTTGCTGCCGAGCTCCTTGCTGTCCTCACCAAAAACGGCTCAGAGCCTCTTCCCGAGGGCTTTGTTGCCGCCGTGCTCCCGAAGCTGAACCGTCTGTTGATGGAGTCCAACGAAGGGGAGGTGCTCCGTCCCGGCTCCGAGGCCGTCAAGTGGATTCTGTCGCACGATCATCAGCAGGTCTTTAGCTGGCAAGACGCTCACGGTCGATCCGGCCTTGAGGTGTGCCTGCACGTGATTGACCGTCTTCTCGGACCCTCGATTGAAGACAATTCGGCATCCGAAGTCGGGGGTTTGGCAGCAGAGCTTGTCGAAAAGGCCGGCCACGAGCGCCTTGGCCCCTTCCTGCCCCAACTTCTCCAGGCCGTCGCCAGCCGGCTTGCCAGCGCTCATGCTGCGGCTTTTATCCAGTCCTTGATACTCATCTTTGCCCGTCTGTCCCTTCATGGCGCGCAGGATGTCGTTGAGTTTCTCAGCCAGGTCCAGATTCAAGGAGAGAGCGGCCTGCAAATTGTTCTCTCCAAGTGGCTTGAAAACTCGGTGAGCTTTGCAGGCTACGATGAAATCAGGCAAAAGTACGTAGCGGCATCATTATCGCAATATTGCATCTTTTTTGACCCCTGGTTGCACGTAAAGGCTAAATTTTTTTTTTTCCTCCCAGCGTTATTGCATTGTCCAAGCTATACGGGCTGAACGACGATCGTCTCTCCCAAATCACCGTCAAGGGCGATCTGATCGTGACCGCCGACGATGGCAAGATAAAAACCCGGTCGCGGGCGAGGCAAAGTAAGCAGTGGCGAGACCTCTTTCTCTCTCCCTCTCCCTCTTTCTTTTCCCCTGTTGTCGCCTGAAGGGGATCCATGATGAATTGACTAATGCGAGAACATTGAATTTTAGATCCCGATCAGTACACCATCGTGCCCGCGCCGCTGAAGATTGTCAAGGTTTTGATTGAAGAGCTTGCCTCGGCGTCGGGGACTGTCGTCACCGCCGGTACACACGCAGCAGTAGCCGCAGCCTCTTCAGCCGTATCAGCAGCCGCCGGCGCTTCAGGTTTGCAAGATGACGACGACGAAGATTGGGAAGATGACGATGACACGTTGGATCTCAGCCTAGCTGCGAACAAGGCCGACCTCATGTCCATGATGGACGGTGGACCTCAGCGACGCCCCGACAACGAGACACATGCCTACCTGGCCGAGTTCTTTGTCCGATGTGGACGGGAAAACGTGGCCAATTTTCAAAACTGGTACAACATGCTCTCCGAAGATGAAAAGACGAGATTGAACCTGGTGGTTAATTCGACCGGCTCATAAGTGGTGGTGGCGCAAGGGTGCCGTTCGTTATCCAGAGAAGCCAAGGCAGGATATGTTACCGCCATGATTGGTTTGTTGATATGGGTGACGGCGACTGCGACTGGGCCTTACAAGTGGTGTTGTGCAATTATTCTCGCGGCGGCACAACAGGAGCCGCTTCAGGAGTTGGCGCCATGCCGCGCTTAGAATCGTGTTTTTACGCCGTCAGCCGGCAGCAACGCATTACATACCCAATGACTAGACACTTAAGACATAGCGCACGCAGGAGGTGATGGGTAAAAATTAAAGAAAAGAAAATCTTGAGAATTGAACGAGTAAGACACTACGATGATTATTTTTTTTTTTTTGGTTTTAGGAAAGTTTGTCATGGGAGCGATTCGATTCACGCGCCCCTGACAAAGTCTGCTGAATCGTATAGACAAGCTAACAAGCTGTTCAGTGAGATAGCGAGGGTGCGCCTTTTATTGAACGTATCTTATATTTTGTCTTGAAGCAGTGTTTGCCTGCAGGGCCATCAAGCAAGACAAGATTCCCGACATACGAGCCCTGCTTACCTTTGCTGTCTGCTGTCTGCCACGATGATTCCCAAGCTGTGACCATTTCGACCATGCCCCCCCCCAAAGGAAAGAAAAAAAAAAGCTCATTCCCATGCATCGTAACTCATAACCGTGCCAATAATTATTCATCGTCATAAACCCATCGGCTCGAATCGGATGCACGGCGTATTTCTCGCCCCTTGAGATTTTGTACATGATTGATTTCCCCTCAACTCTTCATTCTGTCAATTTTTACTTAAATAATGTCTCCTCCGCCAAAAGGATGACCTGGGCCGTTTCCAGGTCCGGGAAACCGAGGATTGCCGCCGGGGCCGAGGGGGTCCCATCGAGCCCCCGGGGGAGCTTGGGGATCGTAACCTTGGCCGCTGCCGGCTGGACCGCCCTGTCCGGTAAAGAGAGGGTCTTGAAAGGTCGGATGCATGCCTGAGCTGCCGGGTTGGGGAAGCCGGCCGCCAGAGAAGGGTGCTCTGAGGGGATCGTGTGGCCCGAGGCCGGGAGGGTTCAGATCGTCGTGGCCAATGTTCAACGGATGACGGTGGCCAGGCATGAGGGGCCCCCCCCGTGGTGGCCTGTTGATGTCGTATTCGTCCTCGAAGCCTGGCGGAGGGAAATCGCCGACTGGGGCTCCCGGCCTGGGCTGAGCCATGGCGGGCAGAGCGTCGGGATACGGTAGGGGGATACTGTGTCTGGGTTCGGCGCGGAATGGATGGTTGGGGGCCTGTCTCTCTTGTCCTCGGCGTTCTGAAAAGGCAGCCTCTTCGGCCTCGGCCGTCTCTTCGTATCCGGTGATTTGGAGCTTGGGAATGAGCTTTTGCACAATCTTGACCTTTACGTCATTTAGAAGATCTGTGTTTTGTAGAGTCAGCAGCAGACTGTACGACGAGCCCGTCCCACTAATTGATCAGTCTCGTGACGCACCTGCGACGATTTGTTCTGAGACGAAGGCATTGGAAATCTTTTCTGACAAGTCACCTCGATCCTCTTGTCCGCCGTCCACCTTGATGCGAATGGGAAGGCTGCTGGACTGGATGACATCGCGGACGGTCCGTTCGACACGGTGAATATTTTCGTCCCCGATGGCCAAGCCACGGATTTCGACTTTGGTACCCATGCGGTCGACTCGGATCATAAATTGCATCGATGACTGTTTGTGCTTGTAGACGAAGCTCAAGGACCCGAAGCCCGAGTTCCATTGGGCAGGAATTCTTGGCGCCAAAGTCTCGCATTCGGCTGGGGGAAAGAAGAAGAGAGAAAAGAAAAGAAAATGTCAGCATTGGCAGGAACAAGGAGGCGACAGAGACGACAGAGACGACAGAGACGACAGAGACGACAAGGCAGCTGAGGCGTTTGGGTCGGCAAGGCACCGGGGCTCGACACGTACGGATAGGCTTGTCTTCATTAAAGCCGCACAGCCGGAAACTCAAAGCGGCGAGATACGAGTGGACGAGCAGGGCGATGACCTCGTATGAGCTCGCCAGATCGCAGCTATCGTCGTCTTCCTTGTGAGTCGGCAAGGCGTCGGCCATGCCTTGCAGAATCGCAGCAGTGCTGAGGGGGCGAGCCATAATTTGGTCAGTTTGCTTTCCAGTCTCTTTGATGACGATGACGATAGATGACGACAATGATGACAAGGGCAAGATTTAAAAAAAAGGGAAGCTCCAAGATGTCTTGTCCGGTGGATGTGGGGGTGGGGCCAGCACCCAAGGTAGCAAGCAGTACGTACATCCCATTATACCTGAAGGTAGGTACTTCCCTACACGTGCCCTAGCAGCACGCACTATGGCTATGTCCAGGTGGATCCCTGTCCACCGTGTCCCGTGACACCTAGGTAGATAGGTTCCTACTATAGTGAGTGACTTGCTAGTGAGTGAGTCAGGCCTGCACCATCGAAACGCGGCAACGATTGGTTGGCTCATCCCTATGTGTTGCGTCGACACTTCTCTTCCTCAAGACATCCCATGACATCCCATGACATCCCATGTCCATCCATGTAATAAAATCCATGTCAAACGTGCAGTTTTGAACCCATGTTGAACAATACTAGTGAATTTGATGGAAATAAAAAAGCTATTTACAGGAGAAGCTGTGTCTGGCCAATGTCCTTTGCTAGACTTGGTCCCATCAATCTGCGCTTTTTCCTCCTCATTATTCTTGAGCGCATACTGGGACCTTTCAAAATCCTTCACTGGCTTCTGAATCCGAGCCAGGGTTTCAACCACTTCCAGAGCCAGAGCCCGAGCCAGAACCAGACTTGGAACTGGAGCTGGAACCAGAGCTAGAGCTAGAGCTAGAACCAGAACTAGAACTGGATCCAGAGCCAGCACCGGCACCGGCACCTGAGCCAGACCCAGCTCCAGCTCCAGCACCTGAGCCGCTGCCAGAGCCGCTGCCAGAGCCGCTGCCAGAGCCGTTGCCAGAGCCGTTGCCAGAGCCGTTGCCAGAGCCGTTGCCAGAGCCGTTGCCAGCACCAGCACCAGCACCAGCACCAGAGCCGCTGCCAGAGCCGTTGCCAGAGCCGTTGCCAGAGCCGTTGCCAGAGCCGTTGCCAGAGC
>JMQE01001237.1:0-28818 GCA_000731825.1 Hypocrella siamensis
TAATTTATAATTTTATATATAAATTTAAAATTTATATAATATAATATAAAAACCCTCTTAAGTATAAGGTTAAAAGGCTTTATATTAACAAATTATATTTTAAAATATATTATATTAAATTCTAAATAGTTTATATTAATAAATTATAATTATAATAAATGCTTATAATTATAAATAATATAAGGTATATAAGTATAGGTTTTATATTAATTATTAGCTTATAATTATAAAAAAAAAAAAAAAAAAAAAGTCAAGAGGCGCTGCCCCACACAAGAGAAACATGAGCTCATTGGTGCTCCCGCAAAAAAAGAAAGAATGGTAGCCATCGTCAGTCAGTCCATCCCAGCATCTCCAGAGTACTTCTCGCCTCCCAAGGGGTCATGCCAGCCACGCCGAGCTGGCGGACCTGTGTTCCGGCTCTCAGCCGTTGCAGGCCAAAGGCAAGCTTCCAGCTCTCAGACTCGCTCATGACAAACATGTATCTCTTCCCTTCCTGATCGCGTACGGTGGCACGAAGAATGTGCAGGCCTTTGGATTTCCATGCCCCGGTCTGGCCGGTTGAAGACTGGATGGTTGTATTTTTAAAAGTTCGCTCGCATAAACCAAGACGGCAGCAATTCTTGCAGGCACGTAGCATTTCGGTGAGATAGACGTCGGCGTCGTCGCCAGTGAAGACTTTCTGACCATCGCGCTCTGCATTTCTTCGGGCTGTTGCCATCTTGTACAGCAAATGGGGGGCGCTCTTGGGGCCGGACGAAGGGTTCGTGGTGGCGGCGGCGGCGGCGGCAGGAGACGAATTCAGGCAGTGCGGGGGGCACCATACCTCGACAAGTTTGAGCGTCCATGCCTTGACATCCCACTCACGCTGTGGGACGCGACGGACATCATCGTCGATGAAGAGTCCCTCGGTAGTGATGCGCAAGATGAGGCCATCGGTAACAGAGCCCATGCCAGATAGCAGCTGGCTGGCTGGTGTCTTGGCGTATTGGTTCATGAAGAGATACACGGCTTGAATGACAATCTTGTCGGGATCTTTCGTTGTGTACGGACCGCGCATTTCTGGCGGAGGTGACGTCCGAGCAGTCGTGTGAGATTGCGCCCATGAGGTGTCGGAGCCGGTGAAGGACGACACGGACGGTCGACGGTGGGATCTCCTGTCTTGATCGTATGGGCGGTTTGAAAAGGCATCGTCGTCAGCGGCACTGACATATGTCCTTGCGGTCGGGGCAGGCGGTTTCTTCTCGGGACTGTTGTGGGTTTTTGATGACGGCGAGCCTGTCGATCCCGCCTGTGGTCGTCCATTTGGCCACATGTTGGTGCGTTCACCAACACCAGAGAAGGCGTATGAGCTGCCGACCCGAGTCGCTCCCTCGCCGCCCGCCGTAGCTGATGGAGCGGCGGCCGCGGCAGTCTTTGCGTCCTCGTCTTTCTTCTTCTCCTGTTCCTTTTGTCTCTCCTCTCTGCCTTTCCTCAGCCGCTCAGCGAGCTCTGCTCGCCGTTTTTCGGCCTCTTCTTTTATTCTCATGTCATTTGCCTCCTTTTCTTTGCGGACCTTTTCCTTTTCCCGTTCCTGACGCTCCTTAGCTTCCTTTGCGCGTAATTCTGCTAGTCGCCTCGCGGCCTCTTCCCTTCGTTTCTGCTCGGCCTCCTTTGCTCTCCGCTCCTCTTCCTTCTTCCTCGTTTCTTCCCGGGCTTTTTCCCAAGACCCCTTTGGCGTTTGCGGTCTTGACGTGCTTGGCTGTGGAGGCGGCCGATGCCATGACGTTCCTGGCTTTTCTGGTTGAGGCGACGGCTGTGGAGGCGACTGCGCTCGAGACTGAGGCGGCGGCCCAGTCCCTCCCCCGGACGGTGGAGGAGGGGGCGGCGGCGGCGGGCTGTTATGAGGTGGTGGAGGAGGAGGAGGCGGCGGCGCTCCCTGTGCTCCCCTGTTTGGCGATGCGCCGGGACTTGATGCTCCGAATCCGCCGGGAGCAGATCCTGACCCTCCGCTGCCGCTATACGAACTCTGATGATGGTAACTTGAGCTTGGGGATGGGCCGTCCTTCTGAGTTCTGCCCAAAGCCCAGGCGCCAAATCCAACGCCGAGTATGAGCAGCGTTATACCCATGTTGCCCAGGCCTTGGAAGCTCTCCCACCATGTACGAAACGCCGGTGCCATACTCTGGAAGAGGGCGACCAAGATCAAGGCCGAGGCGAACCCTGCAAAGAAGCTGTTGACGCTGGGCTTCAGCGACGGCAGGTACAAGAAGCCTGAACCCGCTGAATGCTCTGGTATCACAAATATATCATATTTGCCAGGCGGCAAGCCAGAAGTCTTTGGCACCTCTCCATGCGGCGGAGGCGGCGGAGGCGCACTCATATCGCTCAGTCGATGCTCGAAGTTGACCACAAGACACCCAAGAATGTAGAGCTGTTCCGGGATGGTCTCGATGTCGATTCGATTATGGGGACTTCGTTTCAGCCATGGGAATCTGTCGCAAGGTGGACTGTCGCTTCGTATTGTCAGTCATGTCAGCATTGGGGCAGATACAGCTCGTAATGGCCTCTGTCATTCTGAACGGCAAGCACTCACCAGGATAAAAGAATTAGGACTCAAAGGATAAGCAAAGGTTGGTATAAAACGAACGCCGGGCTCCAAAGAAGAGGTGCAGATATTTACAGTATTAAAAAGACAAGTTGAAAGGCGATATGCGAGGAAGCAAAAGAACAAGTGTATCTCGTCACCGCAGACAATAGCAAGGACAAATATGGTCGCAAGAGGGGAAGATCAAGTCAGCTGCAGGGACGACTTGAGGCAGGCATTGATTGCCAGCACGGAGCTGTAAGCAGCAAGGTGGGTGCGAGTGAATTGTGTGTTTGATGCGAAGTTGGCAAGCTTGGCACACATTGTTTACGAAGTCGCTAACGAAAAAAGCTTCCTTGGAGTCGAGTGAATTAAAAAAAAAAAAAAAAACCTTGATGCGCGCGTCGAGGCACGTTGCCGCTCCTTTCCTTTCTGGTACTTCCGTACAGAGCACATGGCCAGCAGCTGTCCACTGGACAGAACGGGCGAGGCGGGGCATCCATTGTTGGCAGCACGCACGCTGGCTGTGATGGCTCCAACTGGTCCAATTTGTCCCGGCACAGCGCCGCCCCTTGATCACTCTCGCCTCTTTTTGGTCAACCGAGGCAACAGGTCGGTCAGCTACACAGCCTTTGACTGCCGATCATGTCGACGAGCCATCTGAAGCTGCACACTCGCATCGCTATGGGCAGATAAGGATAACACTACTCCTACGAATCGTCAAGTTTCGTCCAAAGAGTAGCGGTTCCTGGCTCCGCCTTGGGCAAGAAAGGAGGCGTCGGTTAGGATGGGGATGTTCAGGGCCAAGCCGCTCTGGTGGGGAATCGTGCCAACGTGGTGGAATCGACCGGACTGCTTCGTCCTCAGGGAAGATCCTTGAATCCACGACCATCATGGGCAGGCCTCGACCGCATCAGACGAAGGAGAAAAAAAATTTGCTACGTCCGGACAGCATTCTGCGTACCGTGTACTCCGTACATGGGTTCGCTTTTGCCTAATCGCCTTCGCAACGGTCCATCCGAGATAGTAGCAAGGATGCTGCTTACGGCTCCAGCATCCGGCACCACCTTATCTATTCACTGACAAGCCACGCGATCGACTCGGCGGCCTACGTGTCCGGCGCCTGCAGGACGCAGGCGATGACCACGAGCCCCCAATGAAGATGAACACAAGAGGTCGTGTCTGCATCGTGAAGGGACTCTTGTCTCGTCATCCCACTCCCGCAGATAGCCGAAGACGTGACTTCCTTGACGTCGGTGTCGACCGGAGACTGCAATAAGTACTGTACATGCTCTCGCAGAGAAAGTACGAAAAGCCCATTTTTTTTCGGCGAAGCAGGATCCACGCCAACTGGGTCGAGAGCTTTGCTCGAGATGAATTGCGGAGAGCTGCTAAATTGCGCAGAATGGCCTCATTGGACGATTTGAGCAAACGTCATCAATTCTTCACGGTGGATGACTCCATTGAAAGAAGCGCCAGTCAAGTAGCAACACGTACAGTACGTACGGGCGGCAAGAGAGCTTGTGTTGTCGCATGTAACCCACATTTGCAAGTCTGTGTCCTCTTCCTGGAGCTTTTCTTTCTTTTTCTTTCTTTCTTCTTTTTTTTCTGTGTGTATCCACAGCAACCAAGGTGCCTTCGCCACCATGTATTAGGTACATAGAGAATGTACACAGTACATCAGACGCGTCCAACTGTGATGACGTGACGTCCAAGACGTGGGGGCGCATCAAGCGCCGCCCGAATTGGCGGCCCGTTTTCCACCGGCGACGAGGGGAAATTAGCGTGGGCGCTTGAGAAGTTTCTTTGCGCCCATCGTGTTTCCATTTTTCTATAGAAAGTACAGTACTGTGTGGTCCAAGACATGGTTAGGAACTGACAAAGTGCTTCTTGTGTCGCTCGCCTCGACGTGCGACATCCGCTGGCTTCAGTGTGTACATGCGACGAGATGGGGACTTGAGGCTCAAAATGCACGACCATCACGGCAAATCTTCACGGGTTGTGGTGATGGCCACAACTCGCTGCTTGCCCAGGATCATTCTTGATCTGTTGACGAAGAGAAACGTCGTACAATGCTCGTCAAAATCCTTCCCCGCAGTGAGGGTCTCTTGGAAAGGGGGAGGGAAATTACATCGCGCCAGCGGCAGCTTTGCCAACAATCAAATACGGAGGAAAAATACGTAGTGTGAATCATTCGTTTCCATGCCCATTTCTCGGCTGCCTGGGCTAGCATTGCAGTCGTCGCAATGCCATGAGTCATGTATGAAAAACTGGTTTCTTTCTATTGTTACTGCTCAGTTCGTATCTCGCAACTCCTGTACAGTCAGAATATCCAAAGCGTGTTGCCTGCCCATCATAGCGTTGCAGCGGAATACAAGGCAAAGAGAGAGAGAGAGGGAGAAATGAGAGGAAGAAAATTTGAAGCCCATCCTTCATTTCATCGTCCGAATCCTAGCATATGAAGCATCACAAACACGAGCCACGCCAGACCCCCTACTAATCTCCTGCCCAGCCACAGGACGAAGACGACCGCCTCGAGTGTCCACAGGGTACTTTGCACGAGGATCATGGCGACAAATAGTCATAGCTTCTTGATGCGATGATTCGCCACGTCCAGCTTTCGGTTGACTCTGTCCACGTCCTCGTCCAGATGCTGGAGCATCTCCGTCTGTGCGTCGACCTCGTCTTTGATTTGGAGGCCCATTTCCTTTTGTCGTCGAATAATGGACGTCAGCTGCTCGAGGTTCGTGTCCTGGTCGGCGAGCTCCTGCTTCTGGAGCAGTAAGATGCCTCGGTTGTCAAGTTCTCTAGTCTTGGCTGTTTCGGGGAGCGGCGCGCCCAGCACGCGACCTGCTGCTGGGCGGCCACCCTTGAGCAGGGCTGCCTTCTCGGCCGCGGCGCTTTGAGAGCTGGGACTGGAGCTGTGCGGGGCGATGCTGCCGCGGAGGTGGCCGCTGGCGCTGCCAGAACTCGTCGGCATACTGTTGGATAGCTTGTCGAGGGCCTCACGCTCTAAGCGTGCCGTCGAAACCAGGTCTCGACGTCGACGGAGCTCGCCCTCGCCCAACCTGCTCGACTCTTGCATCCTGCGCAGCCCGTCGGATAGGGCGCTGACGAGCGTCCCAGCCTTCAAGAGCACCTTTTTCGCTGCAGAGCCCGCTTCCGCCGCTGCTTTGCTGTCCGTGGCCGCATCCCTCCTTGAGAGACATTGCCTCGCCTCGTTGAGGCTGTGTTTCAGCTCCCTATGCATGTCTAGCCACGTCTGGGGATCCGCCGCACCCGTCCCGGCCGGTCTGGTCATGCCTGAAGCCGACACCGCCGAGTTGGTTGTGCTCGAGCTGGGCAGGTTCAGAAATGCCCTCCACGCCGACGTGTCGCGCCATCGCCGATCTGGAGATTCGGCAATCGTCTGCAGATACTTCTCCAGCCCGCTCTGTCTCTGCCGCGTGAGATCGGCCGATTGCACGGTCGACTTGAGCCAGTGTTTCCCGGGGAGCGCCACGGGTGGCACCGAGCCGACTTGTTCGACGAGCGAGGTATGGAGCTTGGCAAAGTCTGAGTATCGCTTTTGCACGACGAAGGACCGCAGCGGCAGTCTCAAGGTTATGTTGTACAGCGTGTATGGCTTCGAAGACCCTTCGTCGGAGACGCTCGTCGAGGGAATGGCGATTTCAGGCGGCGGAGCCATGGCCACTGATGCGATTGTTTCACGGTAGGCAGGGCGATTTCTTTTGTTATTTGCGTTCTTCTTGAGCTCGGCGTTTTAATGATGATGTCGCGCGAAGTCGCGCGTCTTTCTCGAACTATTGAGCTCTTTCAAGGCTTTCAGCTTGTTGATCAGGGTCCACTCTTGCTTTTTGTGAAGGCACCAGTGGGCGAATGCTGGTTGTCAACGAGCCAAATCAAGTGGTGTTTTACGTCGTGAAGAATCAAAGCGGAAGAAGACGCTGAAGAGTTGTGACGACATCTGTCAATAGGCGGAGAAGTTAGGTTAATGCGCATCTGGTAGGTGCCAAGCCTAGTTGGCCGGGAGGCTGAATGATGACTGGTGGTGTGTGGGTTCCCTCTTAATGCGGTGATTGGGCACAGCTCCTCCTGGGCCCTATGCACATAAATCATTAATCGGGGTCGAGAGGCGCCTGAATTTCTCAGACATTTCATCACAGGGTTTGTTTACGAGTTGCATGAGAGATAACAGAACCGCGATCCTCTGTGTGTTTCTTTCCTGCTTTCCTGGCGACCTGTTCATGAAGAACATCCAGCTGCAGCGCAACACATCCTACAGTCCTGGACATCAAAAGCCTTGCGTCGAATTCAAGAAATCAAGATAGGTAGCAGAAAGCTCCTGATGTAATACAGCCAATCCCTCTTCTCTATCAGCCGCGGCGATGAGCAAGTTGACGGCCCATGCTATCCACCATCTCATCAGGAATCCCTGCCCCACAGACGCACCAATGCGCACACTGGGTCGTGCGAACGACATCAGCTTCCACCGCCTGCCTGGTTTCTCATCATGCTTGTCCTTTAGAGATCATCCCCCATCTCCCTCATGGAGCCGCAGGAATCAGAAGGTCTCCTGGTCGTCCAGTATCTCACCTTCTTGCGGAATCTCGAATCCTTCCTCGGTAGAGTACAAAATGAGCTGAATCTGTTTTACCAACCCGTCTTCCTGCTTTTCGAGTTCAGGATCGTCGTCCACAGCTTGCTGAATGAGTAGCTCAATATCACGAAGTTTGCTGAAGTAGAAGTCTCGCTCCCGCTCAAGTCCGGTGACGGTTTCCTTGAGACTGTTGTTTTCCTGCTGCAAAGCAGCGGAGCCGAGACCAGCACCACCAGCCTTCGCCAGTCGCGGAGCGCCAGCGGCCGCGGCACCAGCTCGTCTCGCACCAGCAGTCGCGGGCGCTCTGGTAGCGGTGGTGCTCGCGGCGGGGAGAGCGCCGCCTTTTCGCCGGGAAACTGCGTCGTAGTCATGGTCTGGGAAATTCAGATCCCAGAACCTTTTGGTCCATTGTAGGAACTCCAAGTTATCCTGCATCTTGCATTTGATAAGAGCCTCCACTGGAATGGGTTTGTCGATCTGATGTCGAGTGAAGATATCTTGACAACACTATCAGCACTATGCAGTTTTTGCGGTTGACGTCGCCTTTCACATACTCTGTAAGACCTTGAAATTTTGCACGTACGCCCAATCGCCGTTTGCATTGAATTTGACCTTGGACATGGGCACATCCATGTATATGCTATCGAAGACTTGGCACAGAGCAGCGCTACAACAGAGAGATGTCAGAGCTGTAGTCCCATGGCACCTGGACTGGCCAAACCCCCTCGTTTTACCGCAGTCGTTGCCTACAATGGCAACTCTGCATCAGGGAGAGAAAGGGAAAGGGGCCGCTCACCCGGTGCCACATTGTTCGACCTTCGTGATGTTGAGTTGAAGAAGGCTGTTCAGCCATTGAATCAATTCTTGTCTAAATGTTCCTTGAATCAGCCGCCGCGTTCGAGGACCAAATTCTGAGTGTCTACCACATGTCTACCTCGACTCGCCCATGTTAGCGGCGTGTGATTCGACCAGGCAACTGGGCTTGTTTCGGCTTGATATATTCTACTTTTCGAGGGAGGAGAAGACGGGACGAGCGATTCGAGGACGAAATCGGGCGTGCCAGGTCAAAAGTCCGAGAAGGGGCCAAATCGAGGAGAAAGACACGCTGGGAATAATTGTAGGGCGCGTCTCAGTTCGCTCGAAGATAAAGCTTAGACAGCAGTGAATGTGGCTGGCCAGTGAATACAGCCGTGCGGCCAAATGGACGTGGCAGCGGTAGAGAGGCAGCTGCAGAAGCTCGAGTACAAAGTTTACAATCCTGAGTGTCGCGACCTGTCGATGGAGTGGTCGTCCAATCAACCGCCGCTTGGTTTCGTGTCGGGAAAACAACGGACCTCACATGCCAAACGCCCTAAGTGGATATACGATACACAGGCACGAGTACGTACATACATCCTGCGGCCTGTGCACTTTTCTCACAACTCTCTCCTCATCAATGTGCAAATTGCGACTGCTTCGGGGAGAAGGCTTTTTCGTACATGATTAGCGCTTGTATTGCATCATCTGTGCTCAGCAATGCGGGAAGAATTCCCGTTGGCGGGCGGCAGTGCGACGAATGTTTGCTGAAGCGTAAGTAGCCTAGAGCCTTCCAAAGAGGAAATTCATCCACACCGCCAAAACTTTCCAAGTGGCAGAAAAAACTTGGAGCCAAGCACAACAAATCCCTTTATCTTTCAGGGAACGTCGCCTGTCTTCCCAGAAACAGTTCTCGGCTGCACTAGCACGCGGCGAACTATCAAGCTCGTCAAGAATGGCACCAGCCAAAAAAAGGAAGACAATCGAGGACGAATTCATCACGACACTGTCCGACAATGACGAGGGGCCGCTCGAAGAGGTTGAAGCCTCCGCCCCTCCACCAAAGAAGGCCAAAGTCAGCAAAAGGTCCAGGAAGGCCAAGCAAAATGGCATAGCCGGCGATGAGAGAGATCTGAATCGTGAAGAGACACAAGGCATCTGGGGGCGCAAGGATGAAGATGACGGAGCCATGGATTCCGATTTTGAGTTCATGGACGAACAAGCTGGAGAATTTGCCAACGAAGAATTCGAAGGATGGGGCTTTGACGCCGCAAAACAAGGAATCTCAGCTGGGAGAGGAATGGTCGATCTTGATGAAATTATTCATCGACGGAGAGAAAAGGCTGGCAAGAAGGATCAGATTGCGGGTGAACAAGCGAGTGACGGAAGCTCAGAACCGGAGAATGACACGGCCGTGGACATGGATGACGATGACGATGCAGTACTCGCCGATGACGCCTTCGGCATGAATGTGAGCTCTGGAGAGGAAGAAAGGGAGGAAGATGGGATGGGCGTGGATTCAGAAGGCGGCTCTGAGAAAGACGATCAGCCCGGCAGCAAATACGACGAGCCAGCTTCGGATGACGACTCGGCGGCTACGCCTGTCGCCCATCCTGACGACGAAGACTCCGATGCTAGCGATGGCGAGGAGGACGCGGATGAGCAAGCGAAAAGAGATGCCTTTTTTGCTCCGGAAGAGACGCGGAGCCCTGGAAGCGCAACTGGCGCATCGAGTTTCCAGGGCATGTCATTGTCGCGGCCTATTCTGCGCGGCCTGGCAGCCGTGGGCTTTTCCAAACCAACACCCATCCAGAGCAAAACAATTCCAATAGCGCTCATGGGCAAAGACCTCGTAGGTGGCGCGGTCACGGGCTCAGGAAAGACAGGCGCTTTCTTGGTACCCATTCTTGAGCGGCTACTCTTCCGCCCGAACAAAGTGCCCACCACCCGTGTTGTGGTGCTGACACCTACCCGCGAACTGGCGATGCAGTGTTACGCGGTAGGTACAAAATTAGCCCGCTGCACGGACATCAAATTTACGTTGGCCGTCGGTGGTCTCAGCCTCAAGATGCAAGAGGCCGAGTTGCGGCGGCGACCCGACATCATCATTGCAACTCCCGGCCGATTCATCGATCACATGCGAAACTCGGCCAGCTTCAACGTCGACGCGGTCGAAATTCTGGTGCTCGATGAAGCCGACCGCATGCTCGAAGACGGCTTCGCCGATGAGTTGAATGAGATTCTAACTACACTGCCCAAGTCTCGCCAGACAATGCTGTTCTCGGCCACCATGACATCTACCGTCGACCGGCTGATTCGCGTTGGCCTGAACAAGCCAGTCAGACTGATGGTTGATGCTAAAAAGAAGACGGTGACCACACTGGTGCAAGAGTTTGTGCGTTTGCGTCCAGGCCGGGAGGGCAAGAGGATGGGCTATCTTGCATACATTTGCAAGACCTTTTACCATGAAAGAGTCATCATATTCTTCCGTCAGAAGAAGGAGGCCCACAAAGCACGAATCGTCTTTGGGTTACTTGGGTTGTCTTGCGCCGAACTGCACGGCAGCATGAACCAGACAGGGGTGAGTTTTAATGTTCGCTGCCACGATGGAGAGTCTAATTCTAATACGTGTCTCGTAGCGAATTGCCAGCGTTGAGTCGTTCAGAGACGGCAAGGTTTCTTACTTGCTTGCGACGGATCTTGCCTCACGTGGATTGGATATCAAGGGTGTAGACACAGTCATCAACTATGAAGCGCCGCAGTCACTGGAAATTTATGTGCACCGTGTTGGTCGCACCGCTCGTGCTGGGAGAAAAGGTACAGCGGTGACGCTGGCTGCCGAAACCGATCGCAAGGTCGTCAAGGCCGCCGTCAAGGCAGGAAAAGCGCAGGGTGCAAAGATTGTTAGCAGGGTGATCCCCCCCACGGAAGCAGACAAGCTGCAGGAAGAAATCGACGCTATGGGTGATGAAATTCATGAGATCATGCAGGAGGAGAAGGAGGAGAAGCAAATCGCCCAAGCTGAGATGCAGGTCAAGAAGGGGGAGAACTTGATTCAGCACGAGGCGGAGATCAAATCGCGACCAAAGAGGACTTGGTTCGAAACGGAGCACGAAAAGAAGAAGGCGAAACAGGCGGGCAAGGACGAGCTGAACGGGCTCCGCGAAGGTTTGAAGAAGAAGACACGCAACGGAAAGCTCAGTCACAAAGACAAGAAGAAGCTTGACGCCAGGGCGGCGCGTGTGGAAGGCGGCGGCCGAATTTGGAAGAAGGGCAAGGGAGATGCAGCGGCGGCAGATGCCAAAGCCAAAGCAGGGAGAAAGGGAAAAGCTAAAGGGAAGAGCATAGGGACAAAGGGAAAGAAATGAATCGCATGTGACAGAGCCATGGCAGCATCGGGCGCATCGGGTGCATTTTATTTCAGAAATCAGACTTCATGTATCTTCTCGGAGCTTCCATATGTAGGTTGAATTGTGATCTTTAAGAACGATGGTGGTGAATTGCGCACCCGATGCTCGGTTTGTCAGCGTGATGCACAGCAGGGCAGGCAGGTGGACGGGCCGGGCCAAAGGCCGGGCTCCAGGCCATATAGCGGTTTGGGCCTCTACACATTGTAGTGGCGCTAGTGATGCTTGTGGTGAAGCATGGAGGAAACAGTCCGCGCAGGCCCGCTCCCAGTGCAACCGTCGTCCCCGCCGATGAGCGATGAGTGAGCTTCATCCCTGTCTTGACCGCCAAAACCTAAGCGTTTCTTTCCTCCGACGAACGCATCACGACTCATGCTCTGCCGGGCCGGACGCCGAGCATCAAACGTGGGCGGGCGCCGACGCATGGCGAATACGCCACTTGCTTGCCTGTTTCTGCTTCAAATTTTCCAGTTTATGAGACTCTGAGCCAAATCGAGACGGGCCGGATTGCCATGTGTACATGTTCGCCACTCGATCTACCCAGCGATAACAAAGCTGGCGACGCGGATAAACATCACTCGAATGAAGACGACGATGTCGACATGATTCTCTAGGAGCACGGGTTTTGCAGACTTCGCAGACAAGCTGGCGCCCTTTCGCTTCTCGAGTCTCGGCCGCTTGCGTTCACCTGCTCGTCAGGTCTACGGCCTCCTTCGATATCTGCTTCCACATGCTGTCCGTGATCGTTATCGCGAACGTCTGCTCAATTTTCAACTCGAAACGCTCCCACGAGCTCGGCAGAGACTCCAGTCACGTATCTATCGCTATCTGATCAATCGACAGCAGAAGCAGAGCTCGAATCGGATACGAGGCCTCCTCACCAAGCGAAGCCAACAGGTTCTGCCTGGCCGTCCCTCCCGCTCGCAAAGGCCCACTGGTTCGTTCGATGCAACGCCTTGGAGGAAGAGAAGAGGCAAAATCAGCGAAATGGCTCCGTACACAGGGCCAAACGCCACCTACGAGGCAAACGCCAATGACATGTCCCAAGATGTTGGCGAGAGAGGTGAAAGAGGCTATCGACGAAGGAAGCTGGCGGCCATGGCTGGCAACTTGTACAAGAGTGGTCAACAAGCTGTGACCGATTTCCGAGACTCGTACGCGCAATCGAGAATCAGGGCCTCGGACGATTTTGGAACAAACGAAAGCACTCACATTCCCGGGGCGTTCCCCGACGTGGCCATCACGTCGCAGGGAAATGAGCAGATGGTGCTGTTTCCTTCATACGGCAAGCACCATTGCAAGAGAGATTGGGCTCGTGGTCCTCGAGACGAAGCATCTGAACAGACAGGTCAACGGGACGAGGATTGGTGGCGGCAGGAGTGGGAAAGGCATGAAGACGAAAAGGCCGTTGTAGATGTAGATGTTCGTGGATGGATCTACTCCCCCCACGTCGGGCCCATGACGAGGAGGAATCGAATCCTCATTGGACTGGCACGGCAATTGAGCGGCATCCCGGCTCCAAGGCCTGAGCAAGCATACGGATCAGGCGGTGGGACGGCCAAGACGCAACACCAGATACATGAAGAAAGGCACGATCAAGAAAAAATCGAACACGAGGCTGCCGTCATCGAGACACGCGGGCAGGAAGAGAAGCGCGTGGCCTATTCCGGCGGGTACAGCGAGCAGCCCGAGGAGAGCAACAATGTCGGCGCCGCAGCCCCTGTCCCCGTTGCTCGACACGGACGAGGAGGTAGGCGCCCGCCTGATTCGGCGCCGGCCAGCCCGAAAAGCCTCCCGACCCGGGCACCGCCGCCCCCTGCTGCCACGGGGGATCTCAGTGATGGCGAGCTGGCTGTAGCCAACGCCAACCTGATGGCCAGAGTGGCACCCTTCCTCACAAATCCGCTGGTGGCCTTGCCCATCACCATCTTCTTCTACAACGAGATCAGATCACAGTCCAAGACGGTGCTGACAAACGACGCGGGCCACTTCAACGTTCGTGCGGCGCTGGACTTTGTGCCCACGCACGTGAGAGTGCTGGCGAACGAGAAGCTGTCGACGACGCAAGAGGTCAGGATCACAGAGCCGACGGGTGTCAGCCTGATCAGTGACATCGACGACACGATCAAGCGGTCCAACATATCCGGCGGCGCCCGAGAGATCTTCCGCAACACGTTTGTGCGAGACCTGAAGGATCTTTGCATCGACGGGGTGCGAGAGTGGTACACGCACATGCACGGGCTTGGGGTCAGCATGCACTACTGCTCCAACAGCCCGTGGCAGCTCTTCCCCCTCTTGGCGAGCTTCTTCAAAATTGCCGGTCTCCCGCCCGGATCTCTCCACCTGAAGAAGTACAGCGGCATGCTGCAGGGCATCTTTGAGCCAGTCGCGGAGCGCAAGAAGACGACGCTCAACCGGCTGATGAAGGACTTTCCCGGCCGGAAGTTCCTGCTGGTCGGCGACAGCGGCGAAGCCGACCTCGAGGTGTACACGGAGCTCAGCCTGGCCAACCCTGGTCGAGTGCTGGCCATTTTCATTCGAGATGTGACTACGCCGGAGATGGCGGGCTACTTTGATTCCGCCGTGGACCTCAGCCAACGTCAAATGTCCAACTTGGCGCTGGACGACGGCGCATCCGGCAGCCGCGGACTGTCTGCAGGCAGGCAGGACTCCATGGCGGCGGACGGTCCGGCCAAAGGGCCCGCGATGGGCACGTTGATTGACTTGTCACCTGAACCTGAAGCACCGGGTGAGATGAGGCCGGCAGCGCCTGCACAAGTGACACAGAGCGAGGCCGTGCGGCAAGGCCTTGGTCCAGCATCTCTCCCTCGACGCAAACCACCGCCACCTCGGCGGCCGGCGAAGCCAGCAGCTCTACGAAGCGTGAGCGCGCAGGAGCACGTCTCTGCGGCGAGACGGCCCGATGAGTCAGGAGTGTCGGGACTGGAGGCCTTGACGAGAGCACCAGGGAGGGGAGATGAGGACGCTCCGCAGCGGTCATCATCGCCCGAGCAGGACCCTCCCCCACCTCCGCTGCCCAGGCGCCGTCCTCCTGAGTCCAAGGGGATGAGTCCGCGACGGTTGGGCCGAGGAGCCGCATCAGCATCAGAAGCATCAGTAGCAGCAGCAGCAGCATCATTATCCTTGTCAAACGCAGACGTGGAATTCGAAGCGCTGCCCCCGCCGATGGCAGGACTGCCGCCTCGGCCATCCGGGCCGAGCTGCCTCAGACCAGGCGGCTCAGCTCACTCGTACTCTTTCCCTCGGTCTGGATCCACCACGCCATCCGGGTCTCCGACCCTTGGCGCGCAGGGGGTGAGCAAGAAGCTGGAGCTGTGGAGGCGGCGGCTGGAGCGGGCTCACGAGCAGCTGAGCAGCCGAGGCGTTGCGCTGTATACGTGGCGGACGGGGCACGACGTGGTTGCCGAGGCAGTCGGCATCGTCAAGGACGCGCAAGAGCAGATGAATGGAAGACGACGGTGAGTCGGACAGGGGATTTGCTCTTTTTTTTTCTTTACTCTTGTCCAAGTTTAAAGCAAGCCAGCGTAGCCAAGTATTGCTAGTTGAGAATAATTTGTCGCGACCAGGTTTACTCTAGGGTATCTTATTATTTGGCCTTTACTGTCTATCATTCTCTTCGCTGTAAAAGAATCCACAAAAAAGCCTCAATTGCATGTCTAGGTCATGACGAAAGCCATTTCATCTCTGGGTCATGGAAGAACACCATGAATCTTGTGAGGCTTGGTCGTCTCAGCGGATGCAAGTATTTCTCTTTTCTTCTCCCAAATTTTTTGTAAAAAAAAAACAAGAGAGAAGGTGAAACTCGACCAAAGTAAATTACGCCGCTTTCGACTCCTTCGACTCCTTCGACGCCACGAAGAACTTTCATATCCTCTACTGTCGTTTCTTGTGCTTCGTCTCCTCAGCCGTCGAGGCATTTCCTTCTCGCCGCCAATCACGCCAATCCCCTCCTGCATCTGCATACGTTGTACGTTTTTGAAGACTAGTTGCCCAATCGAGCGCAAAGGGGTCCCGTGATACCAGCCAGGGCATAAATACTCGGACATTTTGTCCAGAGTGGTGGTGAGCTTCTGCAAAGGGCCGCGAAAGAAAAAAATCGACTTCTGAGCACGGCGCCCCGTTGTATAGTTTAATGAATATGAGTTGATTAAGGTGCCATATATGTAGCGTGACTTGGGCGACGACGGAGGATTGAGTAAAGGTGTTGCATTTGGACATGGATAGGCGTCAAGAATAAGGTTGGGGAGGGTGTATGGATGAGCGAAATAGATCGTAAGTAGGCGGACTTTTTTTTCTTTTCTCTTTTTTCCCTTCTTTTTTCTCCTTTTTTCTCTTTTTTTTTGTCTTTTTTTTTCCTTTTTTTTGGGTTGAGAGCCTTGAAAGCTCAGGGCAGACTGCTCTCAAAATCACTTGTTCTTCTTTTCTTGCAGCTGTAGTGTACAAGGACAGCCTCTGACCAAAGCCTGCGGTCTCGCCCTACCAGCGTGGAACCGTGCTGGGCAACACGTCTGACCTTGGCAAGCTTTGGTTTTTCTTTTGTAGATGGATTTAGATTTCGCAACATCTAGTTTTGATACGTGGCTGCTCTTTCGGGCGTTGATTCCGCTTCTGGAAGCTACTGGGGGAAAACGGAAAATTCGCAAGAGGGACAGGGAGATGGAAGTACATATAACTCCTTCGCAATCGCTGCCCGGAGACGCAATGAGTGTGACGTCTTCGCACATCACTGGAGAATGCTGCGTATTTGAGATGGCCTGCTTTTTGAGAGAAATAGCTGCAACATGAACATATAATGAATCACGAAAAACCAGTATTCCCGACTTTGAAGCGCAACACGATGCTCAGACTGGGTCAAAGCGGACACCACATCGCAACCATCAAGTGAGGATTGCATCGATCAGCCAGTCGATCCTATAAAGAGTGAAAAAAAAAACCCCTAAGCCACCTTGGCCCTCTTGTTCCTATTCGCCAAGTAATACACGGGCAGCAAAAGCACGGCGCCAACGACGCACAGCAACGTGCTAAACAGCTGCCAAACCACCCACAGCGAGGCGCCGACGCCCGGCAACAAGAACTGCAAGCAGTCGTTGGCCTGGTACAAGTCCTCCTGCTTCTTGATGTAATACCGTAGTCGCTGCTCAGCGCCACCTCCTCCTCCTCCAGCAGAAGAAGAAGAGGGTGGTGGCTCGGAGCCCTCGACAACGCCGTCCTGCGAGACAGTCTCGTCGGCGGACCAGGCAGCGCGCTGCTCGAGATCGAGCACAGTGACGAGACGCACGCGGGCGGCGTAAAACGGAACCCAGACGATACGAAAGGTCTGGTGAATGGATACAAAGAGCTGCGAGGTGCGCTGGTCCAGGACGGCCGAGTCGATGGTGATGTCTATCTCGGGACTGAGGATGCGGTACCAGCGGTAGATGCACAGCAGGACCCAGAGCGAGGTGGCCTCGGGGAAGAAGGGCACGGAGCCGCGGTCGAACGAGGGCACGCGGCAGAACGGATGGGAGAAGGAGGCGTTGGGGAGGAAGAACTTGGTCAGCGTGTCTTTTTGTTGCTGTGGCGAGCCGGTGGTGAGGGTGGTGATGAGGGAGGAGATTTCGCGGACTGCCGGAAGATTAATTCTTGTTCGTTCTTTGCGTTTGTTGGATGGTGTTTTGTGTTTTTTTTTTTTTTTTTGGTTTCAGACCTACCTGGATGCTCCATGGTTGTGGTTGTGGTTGTGGTTATGGTTGTGGTGGTGGTTAGTATGTCAGAGTCCAAAAAGGCTTTTAGCAAAGTCGCACGCTCCTTCTACACAATCCAATCCCGTCGAATTTTTCTAACAAAACCCACCGACGCAGTGTGACAAGTAACATGTATGTAAAAATTATCAACCAAAGAGAAGAGAAAAAAAAAAGAAAAAGAACCAGTCACTCGGCCCAGCATTCCGCACTGCACACAAGTGCGCCATGGACTCGTGTGGCTCGCCCTGCACCGCATACGCATCCGCATCGGATAAGCCCGTCATCCACACCACACGTTGCGCCACAAAGGCTCCATTTTCCCCCATGCGTCTTGTCCTGTTTCTGACGTCATCATGATCCGCCCAAATCCTTGGCAGACATTTGCTCACGGACTCGGCTTTTTGTTTTTTACGTGTGTGTGTATGTTGCCCTTGTCGCTCTTTTTCTGGTATAAATGCCCGAAGACCCGGGCTGGCTGACATGTGATTGTGATTGTGACTGTGAGAAATATCCTTGTCGTAAATGCTTCTTCGCATATACTTGCACACATACATATATATTCGCATATATAACAGTCAGAGTCTTCCATTATACGAGTAGGGGGGAAATTGTTTGCGTCATTTTTCTTCTTTCCTCTTCTCCCCTCTAGTATTCTTATTCTTTTTTGTACATGTCCTCTGCATTATACAGCGACAAAACATCCATCCGATTTATCCACGATGCCGTCTCGGTCGAAGCTCGCTAATCCCCTCGCCAATCCCCTCCTGTGGCTCTACCAAATCATCCAATGGCTCATTGATGTCGCCCTGTCGCCCAGCCCGCCCCGCGACGATGCGCAGCTGTCGCGGCCCAAGATTGCCATTGTCGGCGCCGGCATCACCGGCATCACGGCCGCCGCGCACTGCGTCGGCCACGGCTTCGACGTCACCATCTTCGAGGCCGGGCCTGAAGAGCAGCTCGGCGGCATCTGGACCGTGCGTGTCTTTTTTTTCTGTTCCTCCCTAATCTCCGTCCCCCGGCCCTCTTTCCTTTTCTCCGTACATGTATACGCACATGTTTGTGTGTGTGTGCGTGTGTGAACGGACGTGTGTGAACGGACGTGTATGAATGTGCGTGTGCGTAGACGGCAAAAGCTCACAGTCATCCCCCTGATCCAGAAAGTCAACGACACGTCGTCGCTGCAAATCCATTCCATTATGTACCGCTTCCATCCCTCCGTCAAGTGGGAGCGCGGTTATCCCACCCGCCAGCAAATCCTGCAGCAGGCCCGCCAGCTCTGGAAGCGATACCACCTCGACGGCAAGACCCGGTTCAACTTCTCCGTCACCCGGGCTTACCAGGACAGCAAGGCGCGGTGGATCATCAACGACCCCTCCAACGGCCGCTTCGATGGCCTCATCGCCGCCGTCGGCACCTGCGGCGACATCAAGATGCCCAATCTGCCCGGCCTCGACACCTTCCAGGGCCAAGTGTATCACTCGAGCCAGCTGTCGGGGTACGTCTCGGCCGCCTTCTCCACGCTTCTCTCCTTTCTCTTCTTTCTCCCCTGTTTGTTGCGTGTGTGTGTGTGTGTGTGTGTGTGTGTGTGTGTGTGTGTATGTGTGTGCTGATGTGAATGCACTCGACAGGAAGGACGCCAAGGGCAAGAAAATGGCCGTCATTGGCGGCGGCGCGTCGGCCATTGAAGCGCTCGAGTTCGCCGCCGCCGCCGACGCCGCCAAGGTGTCCATCCTCTCGCGATCCGACAAGTGGATCATTCCGCGCAACATCGTCGTCGACACGCTCCTGTCCTTCAACATCTTTGGCCAAGAGACGTTCCTGTCCTTCATCCCCGAGTTCCTCCTCCGCCGCTTCTTCTACCGCGACCTGCAGGACATTGCGCCGCCCTCGGACAAGGGCCTCTTCATGGACACCCCCATGGTCAACTCGGACGTGATGCAGAAGCTGCGCGACGGCAAGGCCGAGTGGATCCGCGGCGACATCGAGACGCTTGTCGAGACGGGCGTCCAGGTCAACCGCCGCGCCAAGGGCGTGCCCAAGGGCGGCCCCGGCCACCGCGAGGTTGTCGACGCCGACATCGTCGTCATGGCCACCGGCTTCAAGAGGCCCTCGCTGTCCTTCTTGCCCGACGATAGCTTCGTCGAGCCCTATGCCCCGCCCGACTGGTACCTGCAGACCTTTCCACCCAACCATCCCTCCGTATCGGCCATCAACTGCACCTGGATCTCCGCCATTGGCTCCGTCGGCAACTGGCACATTGGCATCTACACCCGCATCCTGCTCATGTTCCTCGTCGATCCCCTTACCCGCCCCAGCCCCTTTTGGATGCAGCGCTGGATCGACATGACCAAGCTTCTCAAGAGGACTAGTCCCGTCGGCGCCTTTGACTTCTTCACCTATCTCGAGCTGGTCTGGTGGTTCGTCTTCTGTGTCACCATCAACCCCTTCCGCTGGAAATGGGCCGTCTTTGTCTTTTTTGGAGTCGGCATCGACTTACCCAAGGCTTTTGTCGAGAGGGAGAAGAAGCTGCTCAACGGAGGCAAGGGCGGCTACGATAACCGCGATGCCGGGTCGAGCTTTTAAGACGTATCAAGCACCCCTTTATGAAGAAAATGTCCTGGTTTGAGCTGGGTTGGTTTAGTTGTGTAGGTACATGTAGCTAGCTGTCTCCGCCAAAGATGAGTTGCGACACAATACTAGCGGGTAGACGCCCGGAGCTACCTACCCGGCACCTCGTTCACTTCTCACAGAGGCGTAAAGTCGTCCAAACGAGACAATGTTACACGTCGAGGAGTCTGAATACAATTGACACACCATACCATCTCTGAAAATGTTACTCCTTAAACTAATCATGGCAAACCAAACTGTACTTTTTCCAACAAGGCGCGTGTTTGTGTTTGCTTCCCCCGTGAAATGCCCCATGCCAGCCCGCCTCCCATAACCACACTTGTACAAAAATCACCCGACATCTCATTTCTTTAGTCGCTACACCGCCTACATTAGCAATCATGTCCACGTCACCCTGTGCACCAACTCCAGTCTTCACGAACACAGTCAACTCATGCGCAGTTTTCAAGGAGAAAAGGGCTTGTTTGCTATAGAGCTCATGTAGCGACCGCTGTCCGTCCCATCATCTGAATGCCTCGTCTAGCCCACATCGACAATCTTGATCTTGGCGCTGCAGTCCGAAGACGTCACGCAGACTCCCTAGCGCGATCACTTCCATTCAGCGACGAGCATAGAAAAAAAAAAGATACAGAGGAGAAGGTAGATAGACACATAGGAAATAAAGAAAATAAAGCCCAGCGTCGTTCGAACCGACGTCGACTTCGTGTAGATATGTACATATTTTCATTTTATGTCCAGTGAATCGAAAGTTGCCACGACAAAGACGGTCGTGGTTCGCGTCGCCGTCCAGACAGGATCACACCACGCCTTTGCACCCAGAGTAGAGGTTTCGTGTATTGTCTTTGTTGGTGCTGGAATGCCGTCACCGAGGCCACCGAGAGTCGTGGTAGGCTGCTGGTGACGCCCTGTTCTTGTATTTTGATCCGCAGGCGGCGCCGGCGCCGGCGGCCCCTTGTCATCATTCTACGATGACTCAAAGGCAGCAATGGCGGCGCCAAAGGTGTTGCGGTTTTCAGAATCTTTGACGACTGATTCGCCATTCAACTTCACCATCGAGGTACTAGCCTTGGTGTTGAGGCCAATTATCGTCACCCTGGATTTCTCAATCGACACAATGCTATCCTGGCAGTTGTTGCTATCGGCACACTGCGACGCGTAATTGTCGAAAAAGTTGTACAGACCAGCACCGTACACGAGTATATTGCCTGAGTTCTGGACACGAAGTCCCCAAGTGCGGGCACATCTAGGACCACTGCAGTCGGAGAATTCTGGGTCGAAGAACCTGGAGTTGGCCGTGAAGGGGACACGCGCATCAGGGTTGCCCTGCATATACGCGGTCTCGGTCTGGATCAGGCCCATGAAGACGTTCTGAGAATTGCTGGTCTGGTAGTTGTAGAGCTGGTTGTGCTCAGACGAGGTTCCCCACAACCATGCCCCCTTCTTACTTTCGATGAGGACGCCACGCCCGTTGTAGAGGCTGATTTGGTTATGGTCGCTCAGGTCAAGCTCGTGATCAGCCACCCAGTACCACGCATTCTCCACATAAACGCTTGCCGAGGGGGTGACGTGCAACAGCAAGAAGGCGCCGATGCAATTGGGATTGGGACTGGTCTGCGAATTGGGGGTCTTGGTGCATTTGTCGGATTGGAGCTGGGTTCCGGCAGAGCCGCCAACGCGCGCGTGAACATCCCAAAGAGCTGCTGAGCCTTTCGACTCTCCAGCAACGTTGACCTGAATCAGGATGGCCCCCGGCTGGGGTCCCTGCGTCTCGAAGATGAGGTCCTGCATTTCGACGTTGCCAACGTCACCCGGCTGACCAATCTGGAAGACAGGCTTGGGGTTTGCCATGTCCTTGAAGTTCCCGTTGCCTCCGGCGAGGATTAGAGGCCAAATCTCACCAACCACCTTGACGTTCTTTGGGACCCTGACGGTATCGGTGACGAGGTAAGCACCATGGTCGAAGTACACGACCTGGTCGGGAGCAACATTGTCGAAGACGGCCTGGATGGCAGCGGTGTCGTCGGTGGAACCATCGCCTTTGGCGCCCTTGGACTTGACAGACACAAATCTGGAGGCATCCACATCAGTGTACTGGGGTTTGCTCCTGCTGACAATCCTGCCACTGCCATCGATCAAGGCATCCGGCTTGGAGACGACATCTCTGGGTCCCTGCACGGCCTTGCCATTGCCATTGCTGTATGAGCGGCCCTGAGCCCAAGAGCCAATCCTGGTTTTCCCTACCAGAAGAGTCTGCTTGCTCACACCGTCCTGGACGGCCACGGGGACATTTTGCGAGAAATCAACATTGTCGAGGATCAATGTGCCATTGGTGTAGGACTGGTCAGGGTTGTAGATGGCAACGATGCCGGTCGGGGTGTTTGAGAAGGTGCTATCAGCAACGATGACGGCACCGACCGCCTGAACGTCGCCTTGGCTTGCCATGTCAATGCCGACGTCACAATTGTTGACAGAGATGCCGTGAAAGGTCCACACCCAGTTCCAGTTCATCTTGATGGCCGTCTTGCAGTTGTTGAACTTAAGATTGCGCGTGGTGAACTGCTGGTTGCCGAAGAAGGCACCAATCCCTCCGCCATTGAAGGTCAAGTCAGTCATGAATCCCCCTGAGCCATTATCCATGAAGATTCCCTGCTGCTTGTTGTCGGAAGACTTGTCCTCGATCATGTTGAACTCTATGTTCTGCAGGGACGTAGCCTGAGCAACCTGCCAGTGAATGCCGGTGCCGGTATTTTTTGGGAGACCTTTCAAGTCAATCTTAAAATTGCGGACTTGACGGAAGAAGTTGTTTTGATTCGTGTACCAGTTGTTGCCCCAGTCGCCGTAGGGATCAGCGTCAACGACGGCAATACCGGCAAAGTTGGAGGAGGCTTTGAGGGTAGGCGGGTCGATGGCATCACCCACAAGCTGGGTGTAGTAGAGCTGGACGATGGGCTTGGAGACGACGTAGGTGCCGGGGGGGAAATATACGAGAGCCGGGGAGGTCGTGCTTGAGTCGCAGCCTTGACCACAACGTTGGCCATCGGAGATGGCATTGTTGATTGCAACGGTGTCATCTGAGTTCCCATCGCCCTTGGCACCATAGTCCTTGACATTGCGGAAAACCTTGTAGTTGCCGCCACCAAAAGCCGGTTTTCCTTGCCGCGGTATGCTGGCCAACCACCAGGCACTGGCGGCACTGACATCGGCGCTGGCAGGTTGAGCAAGGGGACTTGGGGATGGTGCGGCCAGAGATGGCAAAGAGAAAAGGCGCAGCGCCAAAAGTGACACCGAAACAATCGTCGACAGCCCCATCATGATGAAAAAAAGGGAGATCGAAGAAGAGCTTGCGCTTTTAGCCGTTTCACGATCGATGAAATCGGAACTCTGTAGGAAGGGAAGAGCAAAAGTATGGGTCAGCGAGAGGTGCCTAAATATTCCTCGTGGTGCATTTGATGAAGTGAAAAGATCAGACAGTGCTTGCTGGTGAGCAGGAGCGAAGTGAAGCTTACAGGCGTGTGTGCAAGCCTAGGACGGTGAGGGACGTCAATTACTCCCAAAGGTTCACAGACGCGAGGCCAGTGAAGATGGAATGGAAGCTTGGACGATTCAGAGCTCTCAGGAGAAAGGGTGAGGGAATAAATGGAACCAAGAGGCTGACGGATGAGATGCCATTCAGTGTTGGTTTCTCAAAGCTGGTCTGGAGGGAATCACGACTTTGTGAAGGGACGGCTTCTTCTTATAGCTCGCAGGAAAGGCAGGGGAGATTGCAACCGGTCAAGAGACCAGCAGGAACGCCGTCGGCAAGAAGAGAAATCATGGTTGATTGGGATCCTCAAGATGTCGCCAGAATCAAGGACAAGGATTCTTTGCCCGCAGTCTGGCACAGGTCGATGCATATGGGAACACGTCCGGCTCTTCTGACTGACCCCCCTCGCCCAAGCACTTGCACGGGGTCTGAATGCATGACAGGTAGGAGCGGAGGAAGTTCAAGGCCATACGGCCAGCCACCCGACTTCGCCAATCTCCCCGCGGCCCGCGAGAGCGTTTTGGGGAAAAGGAATAATGGTGATTGCTTGATGGTGGGCCGCTTTGCCAACCAACTTACACCAAGATGATCAAGGGTGCGAGGGTACGGGAGGATGGAGGGTTGGAGAATTGGAGGGTGGGGTGTGTGTAGCAAAGGGTCAGATGAGGAAGGATGAGAGGCACGACGGGTGAATTGTGTTCTCCCCTTCCCCCCACTCTTCCCTTGCGCCGCACAACAGTCATGGCTTACAGCACGGCATAATAGCCGATGCACAGCGTCACGGCACTGCCAGTGCTGCAGCCGAGGAGCGGATTTTGCAAGGAGTATGGAGGTAGAAATGGCCGACAGCAAGTCAACGCGAGTGCAGGACTGTAGCCCAAAGAACTTTCCTTGTTGCACATCGTGACACCCGAGGCATGGCGGTAGGACGGAAACTCCGTGGCAGATCGAGAGAGCTCTGAAGGTCGACAAGGACTCTTGATGGGGGAGGGTCGTATGCATCGCCGAAGTGACGTACCGATAGGATTCAATCAACGATTCACCAAGACGGTAACGCCGAGATAACGCAGAGTCGTTCCTCCGATCAACAGATGGAGACAAGAACACAAAAAAAAGAAGGAAGGAAAAAAAAAGAAGGAATCAAGAAGGAATCAAGAAGGATCGACAAGGGCTCGGAATCAAAAGAATGAGAAGGAGAAGAGTCGATATGAGTCCAAAAAGGAGGACGAAGGAAGAAGAAAGGTGATTTTGACCAGAAAATCACAACAATGGCAGAGAAGAAACAGAAGTCGCGACTAGACGGCGGCAGAAGGAAAGAAGTATGCACGGGTGGCTCTTTCGTTCAATCTTTCAAACAGAGACGCGCTAATATGGTTCACCTAGTGTTCAGAACACCATCAACTGCCTGGATGGCCTTGGTTCTGATTGGTCGGCCAGCCTTGACACTTGCAAGCCAGTTTGGCAGCTGGCACGGCGCGGTCAGGCCATGTCTCTGCTCTTCTTTTTTTTTATTTTTCTTTCTTTTTTGCTCCCAAAATTTGAATGTCTGGCGGCATTGACGCACCCTGAAATCTGCCCTTGCGTCGCGAAAGGAAAACAGCATCTCGTTACGTACCTCCATTGTCGAGAGAGAACGGCTCAGCCTATCGACGGCATTTGGGCCTGGACGGTCGAGGCATCGGCAGCCGCCACAGTCTTTATTGGGTGGGGATGTTCCTGGCAGCCTCGATGGCCTTGCAGCCTGGCGGGTTCCTGGCGGAAGGAATGGGGGCCCGCCATTGGCCGGGGCCGCGCCCACGGAATAAGTTTCAGACATGGCCAATGCGTGTCAGTCCGTGACCTCGCGCGCGGGCGTCCTCCTGCAGTCAACGGTATCCTGATAACACGTGCAGTGCGGGAAATCAATAGACTCCAACGCGGCCTACTCGCAGGGTCTCGTGCGTCAGCGTGGTTTTTTTTTTCTTCTTTTCTTCTCTCTCTCGAGAGAAAAGATAAGTTGAGACAGCTGGGCAGGAAACGAAAACCTGCTCTACCGATCAGGGATTCAGGTTTGGGTTCAACTGCTCAATAGCCAGCGCCAACTTTTCGATGCGGACTAAGACTTGGGGGTTTGGGGGGAGAGGGGGGAAAGGGGGGTTCGCCGTTGTCCCTCCCTCAGCACAAATGAAAAAGACCCCCTCTGAGGTGGTTTCCGCGTTCCAGCTGCTGAGCAGGTCGGCTCTGGAACACGGCCGACGTGCGGACGAGACAAACTTGCTTGTTGATTTGATGTTTCTTGTTGCCGCTGGTCGAGTTGGCTCTTGGAGCTGAGAACAAGGGGCGCTCACATCCCATCGGCGAATCACGCAGGCGAGGAGACGAAAAGAGACACCAATACGTACATCGACAAATGGGTTCTTTGGCTTGAAGGCTGCAGCGAAGCTCCGCGATGCGTTCTTTCACTCGATACTCGTTTGGGTAATTCTCGCCCGAGAAGGCTGGGAAGACGAGATGCACCACCGTGTGTGCCAAGGAGAAGCGGATTCGGAAGGAGTGCAGAAACGGCTGAAGAAAAGTAGCCAAACAGAAAGCGCCGGGTATAACAGCAATCAAGCGAGCGAGCAGGGATATGGCTAAGTTTGATTCGCATGGGAAGAAAAGGACATCCTGAGCCCAGTGGGCATTGATGGTGGTGTGCTCCAGATTCGAGTTTGTTTTACTCTCAATCGCGCATGCGTCAAGCTTTTTTTTTTTTTTTTTTGTTTTTCGATCGGCCGGGCCCCTTACTCAGATCTTGCGCCCCCCTCCTGTCCAATTGGAGGAGAGAAGGCCAGGTCTTTGCAGAGACACTAGCAACGAAGAGAGACACACAGCTAGGTCGATACTGTGGCTGCCGGGCCTTGTCAATGGCCGCAGTTGGGCCCAGCAAGAGTGGCGTGATGGATGGACAAAGCGGTCATGACCTAGCTCGAGGGAGAGACGGGTCGTCCGGGACCGACCAAGCAGAATTCAGGATGAGGTAGCCTTGCCTGTGGAAATGGAGGATGAAGATGCGCTGTGATGAAGGGGGAGGGGGGGTTGGGCGGATGCGAAAGAAGTCGGCAAGTGATGATGACATGAAGATTTGCCCGCCAATCAATGTGTCTCTTTTTGGGGGGGAGAAGGCCAGCGTGTCCACGGGCTACGTAGAGGAGCCGTGCTGCTGTTTTCCCCTGGCCACTCCACACGCACATGCCCATGTCCCGAAGAACCATACTGAGTGCTGACTGACTGACTGACCCCTTGTTTTTTGTTGTGGGAATGAGCAGTAATACGTACTTTTGCAGCCTATGGGCAAGCGTCGGGCCGAAGGGGGTGGGGTAGGATGAAGGTCTGGCAGACATCAAGACAGATGAAATATGGCGGATTCCAACCAGCGGCGTTTTCATGACGTCTCCATACTGTTTACTATTTTTTTTGTCTTTTCTTTCTCTTCGTACGAAGATCTACACAAGTGTTTTTATTTTCTAATAATTACCTTGTAAAAAAAAGAAAAAAAGAAAAAGAAAAAGAAAAAGAAAAAAATAAACTATCGCGTGACAAGACGACCCCTCCATCGATGACCAATTTCACACACAGAAGAAAAACACAAGGACAAACCGAGTTTCACGCTAAAACAATGCCATGCGCGCGTGCTCGCCGCCAAGAGAGGGATCGACGGCGCCCGCCTGCCATCTTGTCATTTCGCACGTACATACATACATATATGCCCGGGTATTTTCAAAAAGACGTGAGATGAGCATTCGCAGGCACAAATTAGGTAGGTATCCAGTACTACGTAGGTAGGTAGGTAGGTACTTTGGATAATATAACTCGAGGAGAGCGAACCTACCTGCCTACCTACCTAGGTACCTACCCAGGAAGGAAGAAGATGAGCAGGCAAAATAACCAGGATGTACACGGGCACGCAGGAGAGAGTCGGCAGAAGGGGGGGGGGAACATCATCAAGACGTGACAAGTGGCCTTGTCCTTGTGATGTTTGCCTTTTTTTTCCACGACTCATGGTAGCGAAGCAGGTTTGCGCGCTACGCCAGTGTGTTTGAGGAGGGAAAAAGACTGTCATGTCATGACTGGGGATGGAAGAGAAGCCAAGGCTGGACTGACCTGACTGTACTTGATTCTCCGAGCCCGAAGGCTCCCGGAGCCGAGAAATCTGCCTGCAGCAAAGAAGGAAAGTGAAGTAAGTGCGTGGAATAAACAAGCCGTCCCCATGTCCCGGCTCCGTGGCCCAATCACAAGATTCAAGCACCTACCCCAGACGGGGGGGCGAGGAGCAAACAAAAAAAAAACCACGAGGGTGCCGCGCCTCAAAGCACGAATAGGAAAGAGAAAAAAAAAATCCTCCCAAGCCCACGTTCAGCATTCAATCAGAAAAAAAAAAGAGCAAATGACTGCTTTCATCTCGCCACAAGAGACATGCATTTCCACTCCACGCTCATGCAACAGAACACGCGCCCGCGCAAAACACGTGTTCAACGGGGGGGGGGGAAAGCCTTATAGCTGCCACCACGATACATACCTAACCTAGTACCTACCTACTACCTACCAGGTACCTACCTACACATATACACGACATACACATGTACATTTTCGACACACGCCAACTCTACTCCAAGGGGGAGTGAGTAAAAAAAAAAAGAGGCAAATACCGTACGTTCTCTTTTAGCCGGCAACGGGAGCAAACACCCTGCGTAAGCAACGCGCACACGCACATACGTTACGTGTTCAACGGCTAAACAGGCCTCATCACCTGCCCCCATTGCCTCCCAAAAACCATCCAATAGGTGCTCCTGGCAGGGCAGGGCATCAAGTAAAAATGCAACGCAGCGTCACCAGTTAACATGAGTAAAATAATTGAAACAAAATAGGCATTCAAACGGATATATCTAGCATTGGGAAAAAACGCACGTGAGCAAAGATGACAAACATAAACACAAACCAACCCGTAACTGTACATTTAAAAAAAAAAAAAAAAGTTCATGGGCCGACATGCCCCGGAACAGCTTTCATCGCAGCCTACCTACTAGGTAGTACATACATTAGGTACCTACCTACCTAGTAGGTACTGTCACGGTGCACACGAATTAGTAGGCCGGAGCCCTACCTTCCTACCTACTAGGGGAGGTAGGTAGGTTATTCTTCAACAAACCCCTGCCATCCATCCCGTCGGGGCACAAACCGACAAAACAAACAAATCATCAGAAACGTGGAACCAAGGCTCTGGCCAGGTCGTCGTCGTCGTCGTCATCTGACGCCCAAAATCCGGGATACATGCTGCACCCCACAAACTTGTCGTCCATCAGATTGGCCACCTCGGCTGATCACCTGGTCCTTCTTCTTTGCTTCTTTTATTTTAAGAAAAAAAAAAGAAAAAAGAAAAAAACTCCCCTCGTGGTTTGCCGTCTGCGTCCTGCAGGCCGGCAGGCACATTGAATGGTAGCCATGCTTTTGCGCGTAGGGCTCTTTGTCTAAATTCTGCTGCAACCTTTTTTTTTTTTTTTTTGAATCGCGTTACTTTGCCACTTTCTTCTCTCTTTCTT